>JALPQI010011263.1:0-44235 GCA_025490895.1 Thaumatotibia leucotreta | reverse complement strand
ATCCCTCGATTTCTCCAAGATCCCATCATCAGACCGCAACTTGGTGCCAACGGGACCATCTCGGCGTAATACACGTTCGATCACAAAAATACATTTTAAAATCGGTTCACTATTCTCGGAGATATCGGGTAACATACATACAACAAAAAAAATAAAATAATAAATTCAGTCGAAATGAGAAACTTTTTGAAGTCGGTTAAAAATAAAATTTAATTAATGCAAACATGCACCTTAAATTCTATAGCTGACGATTTCATTTCCAAATGCCTCCATTTTTGAGATAATCGCTATTATGCTTATCAGGGCAGCTTTGTTCTTAAGCGATGTTCCATGTTTCCCACCACTAAAGAAGTTAATTCCTTCCAGACACTAAACCGCACGCGTAGCAACAGCGTTTCTCGTGCGATCCACAGCGGACCGGCGCACGCAGCTGCTGGTATTGACATCCGTGCGCGACTGACGGCGACCCGCCACTAGTGACGTCATGCTGTAGGTATAACTAGTCCAAATAAGTCATATCATTAGGGATCGGAACTATGGGTGCAAAACTTTAACAAAACTGACATACAGGAACACTTTATCCAAGAAAAATATGAATATTATTGAAAAATACTGTATCCATTTTTATTGCCTATATCAGCATCTTGAACTTACAATGTTGGGGTGTGCAGATATGTATATTTTATGGATGTATGTGCTCTTTTTCTACTTGACAAGTTTTGTTAAAGTTTTGCACCCATAGTTCCGATCTCTACATATCATAGTTGGCTAAATAACGAAATTGTAATTTTTAGTCCTCAAGACTCTGGACAGATTTTTGTGATGGACTTTATATAGTTAGCTCGCTGACGGGGTTCTGCCTTTTCTTCCGAACTTTTTATGTCCGAATTTCATTTGCCAACCAACATTTCGCCGATGGTTCACTTTGACAACCAACAATTAGAAATTTTCGTATGACAACGTTTCATTTGGCAGAATTATTATAAAACGGATTATTGTAATGACACAATGCTTTTAGCATACTGATCATTTGTCAAACCTTTCACTAGGCCTAACAACTATTACACGAATAACGTTTCACCAGTGTTTGAACTAAGTAAAAAATACACATTTAAACCGATCTTTACAATTATAATGGCTCATGTACTTGTCTTAGACAAATATGAAGCTAATTAGTTCAAAAGAACCATAGATAAAAAATATATGCAGATTTCTGACTCCTCTAAGAAACTAAGTACCAGCACTTTACCTGCTGTTGTTGTTATTGTTTAGCATGTTTCTGAACTTGCCTACAAAAAAATACCGTTAAAACAACATTTCACAGAGTCCTGTTAGGTACGACGACGAGCGAAGCGAGGAGGAGTGTTAGGTGAAACTGCGACCATACAGCGAGTTAGGTGAAACTGCGACCATGCCAGAACCGACTCTTTTCTTATTCCCTCGGCATTGCGTTCCCTGATTAGTTTCATCTAAATTACTATTTAGAACCCGATTTTTAATTGTTTATCAACAAATCAATATAAACCCCCGTGTAAGCTGTTATTAAAAAAACATAACATACCTATATAAAATTCGCCCCAAATTATACCCAAAAACATTGGTAATTATTTAGTTAGCTTAATGCCAGCTAAACCATAAACCACATGAAAATATGCATCATAAAAAGTTCCAATTAAAAACCAAGCACAAAGATAGAATTGCCAACCATTTAGTTGGGAAATGAAACGATTTCATAAGATTCAATTGGAACATGATCTTTCGGCGAAATTACTTTTTGCGAAAAATTGGTTGCGATGTAATATTCGTACAAACAATTTTCGGAGATTTAGAGAACCCTCGCTGACACTTGTTTCTAAAGGTATATTCAGACCAAACGAGCATTCGCTATTCTAACCCCCTACTCTACGAAATTCAATCGTTACACAAAACGTGATTCGTTGATTTCGTAGAGTGGGGGATAGAATAGCGAATGCTCGTTTGGTCTAAATGCACCTTAAGATATAGTTCAAATTTTATAATTATACACTTGACCTTGAAGCCCTTTAATAAGTTTTTAAATACTGATTTAGAGTTTGACAGGCAAAGGTTTATTCCTCGGTTCATGAGAAAATGTAGGTCGCTGCTCGGCATATGCCACACAGCCTTCGTAGCAACAGCGTTTTGTGCTCACGTCCGTGCGCGACTGACGACCAACCACCACTATCGCCATTATGTGGGATTACAAGTTAAATAATATAACCTCGAATCGGAATACCACAAGCCAAAATTCAGGCAAAAATAAAAAGAGGTTGACCAATAACGGTGTTCACTGCCAAGTTGAGGAGATGACTTCATTTTTTTTGTCAATTGTGTGAAGATTTTTTTTTGTTAAGACTGGATTTTACGAAACTCGTATTTGAAGAATAACGCTTACTCTCAGATAGTAATGTCAAAACTGCATAGTAATTTGAAACTAGTATCTGAGAAATCCAGCCTTCATTTAAAAAAAAATCATACAATTGGCAAAAAAAAACTTAGCAGTGAACAGTCAAAGAAAAAATAAGGTACAAAAAATGTTCAAAAATATGTCCCTGTTCACTCTAATTCTGTGTAATAAGAACGTCGTAACATATATTATTTATGAGCGGATTCTTTCGATACATATTTTTGCACTTGACTGAACACCGCTTTTATTCAACTTCTATTTATTTTTGCCTGAATTTTGTCTTGTGGTATTCAGATTCGAGGATATAACTAAATATCTCAATTTGATAAGAAGGTATTTCGTTATTGATGACATAAAATTGAAACTAGCGATGCTGAACAGTTAAAATGTAACAATGTGCAAAATTAGAATATTGATATACCTAATAGATAATGTCTAATATGATATGTTGTAAGACTGCTATAATGTACATGCATAATAAGAAGTAAATAACAAATATAAAAATAAAATAAATACAAATATTATCAACGAACACTGACACATACTTTGTACCGTTTCTTTTTATGGCGTGCCGCGCATTTAATGTATTAAAATTTATTATGTATTAAAATGTTTCGTCAATTCATTTAATGAATTTAATTATGTAGGTACAGTCATTCAAGTTAATTGTCTTACACATCTGCACAACGTTTTTCCTTCGTATTTTCACGGAAACGTCCGAATTATCTTTCAGTCACAATTCTTTTCAAGGCAATGGATACTGAAGTTCATCTGTAGCCATACCATGAGTTGCAGCTACGTTATTAACGCACGTTTACTTTCTATCTATTAGGCTGGATAATTTAAAAAAAAAAACGATTTTCTGGAGGTTCATAGTTACAAAACGGTACCATTTGATGTTTAATTATTACTCTCATTTTTATTATATTTTTAATTAAAGTTTTACTACCTCCGGATTTGAGTAGAAATTTTCCTAAAATGTATGGGGCTTAGAAAAAAAGTTATTATTTTCGACCTTTTTTCGCCTCTTTTGGCTCCGTAACTTTAGAAAAACTATTTCCAAGTAAACACAAGACTCAAACATAGCTCATGTTGCAACAACAAGTAAAAACATAGATGTCAACAACTGTGGTCAGTTTGTACAACAAGTAGTTTCTATGAAATCATTCAAATACATCCGAAGGCAGAAACTTAATTCCGATGGTCAAATCATTTTGCACATTCTTTATAGACCTAACCACGGAACTACTTATAGGTAACTGTGCCCAGTAAAACACAAACACCTTTTTTCTTCATACTTCATACCTACACCCTATCCATCCCGTTCGTACTAGTTAGCTTACCTATTGGCGCGAGCGAACCGGGTAGTTATAGAAAGTAAACGCGCGTTAATAAAGCCATGGCAGCTCATGGCAAGGCTACTGAACCTACACTCGAAGTCAAAGAATACGTGCTGGGTGTAATTTTTCATAGAAAATACTGCAAACGGACTAATTTCAAAGATAGTATTCAAATATTTACAGGATAGGTGTTGTCAATCTCCGTAGCCTAGTTGGTAGTCACCCTGCCTACGAAGCTGGAAGTTGTGGGTTCGAATCCCGGCGAGGGCATTATTTAGCTGTCTATCTATTATATATATATCGTCGCTTGGTACCCTCATCACAAGCCTTAATTGAGCTTGCCGTGGGACTGGGTCGATTTGTGTACAGATGTCCCAGGATATTTATTTATGGGTAGAATCCTTTTTAACATCAGATTAAATTGTATTGATCAAGAATTATCGTTAAATATATTGGTGCAGGCAGAATTTTAGTGTTTAAAAACACGCCAAAAAATTATGAAAAAAAAAAAAATCATGACTTGTTTTTTTTATCCACGAAGTTATCGAACGATAAAATTACATGTTTTTTGGATTCGATGGAAAAATCAGAGAAATTCCAATACTCTTTGATCTCTTTGAATATGGATTCCATTTATCCCTTAAGCATTTAGAATATAAGACTTTATTGTATAAACTTATTCTAAATTATGAAAAACCACATAAATCTTATCTAAAATAAAAACTAATAATCTAAATAGAAAAGCTAAAAATACATTTAATAAAAATACTTACCTACAACAAAAACCTTATAAAAAGAATACCCCGTCGAGCAGGTCTGTCTGCGGCATGGATCCCATGACGCTGGCTGCGTTCCCTCTTTGGATCGCAATGCTGATCCTTTGGGAAAAATAGGCGCCAGCTCTGGGGTCCCCAGAAGCGTGGGGACCAATGAGACGACAGGGTCCTCATAAATTGCTTCATGTCGGCTGACCAGTGCCCTAAGGTATCCACCGCAAGCGCCGCAAAATCATAGTTTTGTAACAAACTAGAGTACTTGCGGCGCTTGAGGATCTGAGCCTGATCAGCCGCAGCACCGGCCGAGCAACATTTTAAAATATTATATTTTAAATCAGTGCGTTTATGAAAAATTATACCAGCAAAATTATATCAGTATTTTCTATGAAAAAATATACCCGTCCCGTATTTTTTGCATATTATTATATTATAAAGTTGATAGAATTATCGATAACCTTCTATATCAGTGTGCAGTTTTCAATAAAAGAGATAATTTTAATAATTTCATTAAAAAAACAACAATGAAGGTACAGTCGAGTTCATAAATATGTGTATAAATTTTTACTTTAGGTGTTGGGATAAGGTGCACAAGTGTATACATATTTATGAATTCGACTGTACGTGTAAGTAATTAAATCTTGAATGCACGTTTGGCAGCTTTTGTCAATAGCAATATATTATTTTACTTCGCACTAGTCAACACAGCATTTATTTGTTTATATCTAGCATAGTTATTTATTTGTATATTATTATTTCGTCGGCTGAGAATCAAAACTCACTAGAAAAACCTAGTGACCTTCGAGTACTAGCAACTACGTAGTTCACCATTACATATATCAAAACTGAGATACGAGTATTATTTACAAACATGTATTTGGTATGAAATAAAACTATGAAAACGGATAAACTCGCGTATGTCGCGATGTGTCCGCAGACCACGAACCCTGTAAAGTGTTCGAAACGTCGGAAAGCAGTTAAACGTAGTTAATACGAGTATACGCGAGTTTATCCGTTTTCATAGTTTTATTTCATGTGTAATCCTCGCGGTAACCGAAGAAAATATTATGTATTTGGTAATTAGTGAGTTTTGGTTGTCGACGAGTTTTACTTATTTTTCAATCGATGATGATGATGATGATGATGATGAAATGTTATTTGAAATAACTTAATACTACGACCAACGTAAACATAGTTTTAGTACCTACCTATTTAAAAATAGTAGGTGGGTGAATCAACTTGTTTTTGTCTCTTATTGACATGGTTACAATATCCAGAGTTACGCTGATTTTATACAAAATTATGCCGCTTAAATTATGTAAAAATGCGTGTAGAGTAATTAACGAAAAGGGTTATTAAATGCGTCTTTACATAGTTTAAATTGCATCAATTTGTATAAAACCAGCGTGACACAGGAGACCATGACAATAACAGAGAAAAAAGGTGATTCGCACTAACGTGTAAAAAAAGCACCACCTACGACTTCTCGCACTAGCGCCTAAAAAAGGCACCATCTGTACTAAAATAGTACATTACGACAGAATTGCGAAAAACATGAAATTCGAAACGAGTGGCGTTGTTTTAAATCGACACGAGTTACAAATTTCCTTTTTGCACGTGTCTCGTACGACGTTTTTTAGTACAGATGGCCCTCCGAAGTTTTGGATCTGACGGAAAATGAGCCACTTCTCGCACTAGCGCCTAAAAAAGGCTGTACTGTACTGTACTGTACTAAAAAAGTATATTAATACGACACAAGCGTGCAAAATTTAATGTTTCTCCTCTTCGCATGTGTATCGTACGACGAATTTCAGTACAGATGGCCCTCCGAAGTTTCGACCTGAGAACAAATTAAGCGCTTTACGCACTAGTGCGTAAAATGTGCAATTTACACGTGCTTTTAAATACCTTACAGTGGATATATTTAGCGATTTCTTTATTTTTTGTTACCGCAGAAAAATATTATGTGAGAAAGAAGCTAATTTTTTAAGTATGGCATATTGTCTAAGTACCAAATGCGTTATGAAGTTCTTAAATTGTAATGTTATTAAAGTTATTATTAAATGAAAGCAAATAAGCATGAACTGTCTTTCAAGTACATAAATTATTATTATTTATTTTATTCATAAGGTACGTAAATAAAGAGAGATTTTATCTGTTAGAAACTTACAAATATTTTTCTATTTGATAACTGAGATTGTATATTATTAATATATTTTGAGTAAGCTACGTTATAAGTTATGAAAATTATCATAATTAAATTAATGTATGTTTCGGAATAAAATGTTTTAAACGATTGTTGTGTTTTGTAATCGCCTTAATTACATTACATTGAGAATTGTTCGTAAAATTCCTGTTAAAAAGATTGTTTAGGTACATTACAGGGTGCTCCTTATTTTTACTATTTTGTAGGGTATTTGAGCCAATAAAAGTGCTCTTTGGCCAGCCTATTGCTATTTACTATGGGGCACCCTCTTATTTAATTAATAGTATAAAGTGGGGTAAATAATGTTACCACAAAAAATTTCAATTTCAACTAACATTGCTTACAAATAAGTAGCTTATAATGGTCAATCCTGCCCATCTCTTCTGAATTACCCTTTTTTTAGGAACGTTAAGAATAAAGTAACATTACAAACTTGATCACCTTAACGTAAACTAAATCTACATTTGTGAGAGAAGAGTTTATTTATCGGACCATTGCAGAAAAATGTAACATAGTGACTTTAAGCAAAATTTAACGTCATAATTTCTGTGTCGCAACCTGCGTATAATACGTATTACATGGTCGTCGCCAGCTCAAAAATGCCCCCAAAAACAATTGTTCAATGTCGTGCTTTTCTTAACGTCGCACATATTTCGGCGCAACATCTTTGACAAATGTGTATAGAATATAGCCAATCAAAACTTTAATGTATGTAAATCACAACATTTTTTAAATTGCGGTTTAAGTTTTAATAGGTTACATTTTTTGAAACCTAACTCTTATTTCCTTAGCTATGAGAATCTAATTGATTATTTCTTTAATTATTTCATTTTGTAACCGGTGTTTAAAATACAAAACCAATGGAAATTTTGGTACATTATAAAATGAAGGGTCCACGGAAAAAAACATGTCCAGTGCTTAAAAAAACCAGGGCAAATTCACACCTTATTCTGTTAAAAGTAAGGTGGTTTTTACTTCTGTAATTTGAATTGGCTAGACATGTTCTTTCCGTGAACCCTTTATATGTCTTCACGTGCAAAACTAAATGCCCAAGAACAAAATGTCGCCAAGCGTGAGTCGGATTCGCGCACGAAAGGTAAAGGTATAAAGGTTTTTTCACCTCAGCAGCTCGAAAAGACTTCTTTTGATTCGCGAAATCAGTGAGCAAAGTGCGATTTTGCTCACTGAGTGAATGTTGTTTTCCATGACGTTTAGACTTCAACTTTTTCTTTTGTTTCTTTCACTTGTTAGTAAAAAGACAGAGATGAAAAATGTTACGTTATAAATTGTCATAATATGCTTTTTTTTTTCGTTCATGGCATCCTAGCGTATTCAGCCAGTTGTATTAGACGACGCGTTTTATCGGACCCGATTCCTTGTATCCGAACGGCATATGGCCCCTACCACCAAGCATACATAACATTGGCGTCCGTCATTCCACCTCTCTATCGCTCTTATATATAAGTGTGACAGAGAGAAAGACAGCCGTTTTAAAACGGACGGATATCGTGGTACTAGGCGAGTCAGAATCGCGTTCAGAAATTCGACACGAGTTCATTTCTAAATAATTATAACTGTTTTATAAAATTTTATGAGCTTTCATTTTTTTAGTAGTTATAATTATATCGTCGACCGTAGGTTCAATTAGGGTAAGGGACAAAATACGACTTTGCAGGAGAGCCCGACAAAGTTTTTTTTTCTGCTTATTCGCTCATAACTTTTATTGTATTTGAGCTTTTCTGGCTCCGATTTCACACGTATTCTTATATTTTGGTGCTCTTTCCGCCTAAATAGTATTTATTTACGTAGACTAAATAATAAGGAAAATTGGTGTCCGTTACTCTAATGTGTTTCATTACTAACGTCGATTACACTCGTAGCAATTTTTAGTCATGTCCCTTACGCTAATTTGACTTAGGTTTACTGACCCAATATCATTTCAAAAAAATAAAGTAAGCGTATTTTAATGATTTTTTTAATTAAAGCAAAATAATGTAAGTTAGTGTATTTGTAAAAATATGCTGCGTGAGTTTTAGTGTAAGGATAATCCGTTTTGAAAAATAAGAAAAAAAATAAGTTATTTTGTCTAAATGTGTATAGGAAATCCAAGTCCTATTGTTTGTGTGGTTTACTTGAAATGTCTTATTTCCTAACCTGTACCTACGCTAAGTCTTAATAAACATTATGTTTCATTCCAAGATTTTCGTAATAATATTTATTTCTTGTCAAAAAATAATAGTACATTGTGCATCAAGGGAGGTAAGTACGGAATTACTAACGAGAGTGTTAGAAACCCGACGCCGTCAGGCGGAGGGCTTTTATGACTCGAGTTAGTATTCCGCTTACCAACCGTGATGCATACAATGTTTTTCATCACACTTGCCAACCAAAAAATAAGTTTAAGACATAATATTATTAAATGACGTACTGACATTTCTATTACTCCCTAGGGAATTTCACTTTTCTATTACTCCCGGTACGCGCGCAAGCAATGGCGCGCTTAGACAGCAAGTGTGATGAAAACAAAGATACATACATAAAGTTGATCAGAATAATCAGAAAAATCTTTATCAGTTAAATATAACTTACTTAAAATAATTGACAGTGTTAACACAAATGATAATCATTTTTATCATTCATAACATAAATTACAATAAAATAATGTATTTCTACGGTTTTAAGAGATCTTTATTATTGGTATATTATTATTACTTGGGTTATTTCAATTAGCTAGTATAAATCAGAATAATATTATGTCGCATATGTAATTACTAAGTAAAAGACGGGAAATCTATCTCGCTGCGACATACTGTCGCACCAATCATGCTCTAAGCGTGCAGGAGAATAATACCCATAGATGCCAGAGACATAAAAAAGTGACTGAAATAGTTCGATTGTGAACTAGGATACCTATCGATATTCTAATTTTTCTATGGTACCGGTTACCGGTACCACTTTAAGCTCAAAAATAATAGATGAAGGCAAATCTGAACCTTAAGGAAAATTTTCCTTGTTAAACATTTAAAGACTACCCTCTTTCTTCTATTCGTCGTGGCTGTTGTCAGCGAAGCTGAAAAGCGTGTGCCAAATTGCGATAACGCGTGCGGGTCAGAGGGAGACAAACCGGGGCAATGTTGCCAGTAAGAGGGGTACTCGGGCTTCAGCCGCTGCGATGGTCAACCGATATACTGCGAGGACACGATGCGTGGGGGTGACATGGCTTGTACGAGTTGTACGCAATGTACGACCCCCGAAAACATGACCATGAAAAATCCGACCATGGGTGACGTGGTCTCGGATATAATAATTCTTCCCGATCCCGAGTTCTGTACGCCAAACGATATCAATAATCATTAAAAAAACCGACTTCAACCGATATCTCCAAGATCCCATAATCAGACCTTGATGCCAACGGGACTAGTTCGGTTTATTCTGAAGTCGGTTAAAAATTTATTTATGGAAATCGGTTGACGCGGTATCGAGTTATTCATCCGATTGTCGTGCACAATGCACATGCTTAATGCCAATTGAGACTTATAATTATCAGAACTAGACCAAATTAAAATGGGACCATCAGCTTTCGAATAAAAAAAGAACCATCAAAATCGCGTACAGTCGTATTGAGAACCGTCTCCTTTTTTAAAGTCGGTTGAAAACACTATAATTCCCTTTTATAATTTACTTAATAAACTTTGTTATTGGAAGCCTTGGATGAGAAATGATGGCAGAGTTGGAAGAAATTACTTCATATTTTATGATTACCTATTAGTACAGATTTTGTTTATATTTTTTATTCATTAATTTATATTAGGTTTCAATTTTTCAAAAGTCTTCGATATTATAAGTACTTGTATTGTTTCTAATTTTTAATAAACATATATGGAATAAAAATGGCGTATCATTGGGAAATAAATGGTGAAATCAGAACACCCCTTCAATTAGGATAATTTTTTGTTCATGCATTGTCGCGATTCTACACAATAGATTCCATACATCTGAATTTGATCACTTGTGTCTGCGACCAATAATTATATAACATGGACGTGTAACGTGTTTAATGTGCCAAGATGGGCAGGACATAGCGCTTTTCTTAACACCGCGCATATTTCGGCGCAACATCT
Source organism: Thaumatotibia leucotreta (assembly GCA_025490895.1). Lineage (NCBI taxonomy): Eukaryota > Metazoa > Arthropoda > Insecta > Lepidoptera > Tortricidae > Thaumatotibia > Thaumatotibia leucotreta. The sequence goes on along the minus strand of JALPQI010011263.1, from coordinate 33,370 downwards.
TTGACAAATGTTTCTAGAATATGGCCTATCAAAACTTTGAAGGACCATTCACAACTAATTTTAAATGGCGGTTTAAGTTTTTATAGGTTGACATGGAAATTCAATACCGTGAATACCGTAATGCATTGAAGAGGTGGTGACATTTGTCAACTAAAATTCAGGACCGCTTTTGAAAGGCAATTTAGTATGGCATGCGGCTTCCATGTTTTATTTGTTCGTAGACTTGTGTAATGATTTCTACAAAACCTTGAGTCTTCCTAGCAGCAACTCTGTACAACATAGTCAAAGTCAACGCAAACTTTGCACTTTTGAATCTACTTCCAGTTTTAAAGCTACACTAATTCGGGTTCGAATCCCGGCGAGGGCATTATTTGTGTCTTTATTTATCACAAATATTTGTTCCTTGGTCATGGCTGTCTATGTATTTAAGTATCTATAGTATATTAAATTATTCATTCATTCTGTCAAGTACAATCAACAACACACCTGTGAACACAGGCAAAATGGCAAAAATATGTAAACAGAACTTTATTGCCTGGACATAAAGGTGTGTATACATATTTCTAGCACTGTGTCTGTTTCCACAGCTGTGTTGTCCATTGTACTACAAAAATTAGCGTAACGCACACATCGTATAAATTACTGTGCGAGCAAATTAAAGTAAGGAACAATTATTTCAATATCCACGTAATCACTTTAGGGTATCGGCAAAATATTTTTTTTCGATTCCAAAATTATTAGCGTAATAACACTTTTGTTATTTTTTCATCAAAAATAAACCGCGTAAGGGTCATTCCCCAAGTGCAAGGCCGGTTACCTTGTTTAAATTCGGTTGCTTACGTACATTACACTAATTCTTAGTAGCTGTGTAGAATTTTTTTCTTGTTACTTTATTTTTTGGAGCTATTTTGATCCGGTACACCCTAAAAAAAAATAGGGTAAGGAACATTTTTTTAAAGCTAGAATTTTTTTATATACACCATTCGAAAGAGCGCAAAATTCTGAACAAAACTGTATACTTAACTCATTTTCGATATTTTGTCCCTTACCCTAATTGAACCTACGGTCGACGATAATACTTTCTGTTACAAACATAATGGTAAAACAAAAACAAAAAATAACGGGATAGCACGTATAAATGTTTAATAACATATTTTCCTTTTCTCCATGCTGAGGTGAAAAGTTGTATGTACAACTTGAGAGCAAAGTTATTTGAATCTCGTGTCTTTCGAGTCTCTCGCTACGCTCAAGATTCTATTACAGAATCACTCGCTACGCTCGTGATTCTATAAAATAATCTTTCGCTTGCTCAAGACTCAAAACTGACACTCGCATCAAATACGTACTTTGCTCTCATGCAGTTGTACAAATAACTATTCCGTACCATTTCAATTTATCATATGAAAAAAAAACACGTTTGTTGCATGAAAGCCCTACATTATCTATACATATTATTTCACTTTTTATTACTTTTAGTATTTTTGTTATAGAGGCAACAGAAATACCTACAGCATCTGTGAAAATTTCAACCCTCTATCACGATTGACGAGACGTGTTAACAGACGGACAGACAGACTGACAGCGAAGGTTCAGCAATAGGGTCCCGTTTTTCCGTATGAGTAGGGAACCATGAAAAAATGTGCTAATTGTTATGCTTAGTGGAACGCCATCTATCGCAAAATTTTAAAACTCGTACAAGCCTCGTACGTGGCAAAGAACATGCTGCAGCAAGTTTTCCTTGTGATGTAAGATTCTAAGGAAATTTCACTAGAGGGCGCTCTTCTGAACTCATACTAACAAAAAAAAATGATTTTTGAAACATGCCTTCTTGTCGAATCCTTACGTCTAGAACTGTAAGACGTATCTAATGAACTCTAATTTGATTTCATTACAAAACTTTACCATAATCCCAATTATTTGGATAGCCTCTTAGGATCCGAGCGCTCGTAATAAAAAAAGTTGACAAATAGGCGTGATTCATCATCATCAGCCTATGATAGTCCACTGCTGGACGTAGGCCTTTCCTACTATCTGGACGTTATTTAGTGAAAAGGATCCAAAGTCTGAAATTTGGCACTGAAATAACTTCACTTATCCTTTTCACATAAGATTTAAATTAAATGTGATGTAAATTTTAGTGTGAATTTGTACAATTTATATTTTATGAATAGTTTTATTATGTTTAGATACTAAGGGTTTTATTTTATGTGGTTCGAATGTGTATAATTGTGATTTTAAAATTAAGTATTTTTATTGTAATAAGGTATTTTAATTTTGTATATAAATTTTTTGACATGTGTTTTATAACATTAAATTATTTGAATTTGAATTTAAATTGACCGATTATTGTGGACTGGATCCTTCTCCATAAACCATGTTCATTTGAGAGTACATTTACACCAGGGACCGGAACCGTTATTTTCTCCATACAAAATAATGGTTCTTTTTTCCTTCTTTTTCGTTCTTCTGTATATAAATTCTAAGTTAATCGAGTAATTTAAAAATATGATTTTGTAAATTACATAAAATATTGAGTAGTATATAAATTCGGGCCTCACTGAAAATCAGCGTTGCGTAGTGTTCCCTGCTGCGGCGCACTACATGACAACAAGCTGAGTGAGGACCTTTGGCACAACTTCGATCTCTGTTTTTAATATAATATAATTTTAAGTTATGTTTTGTGCTAATAAATTTCATTTCATAAAGAGTATTCAAAATTTTAAAATGTTGGGCTATTTCAAGGTTTTTGTAAAATACCGGTTCCGATTCCTGCGTAACACAATTGATCGTGATTTTTGGTTTGATTAAGGCCTTAACTATGTACAATTGTTTTGCAATCGATCTTTTACATATTACAACTGAGTGTTTAAATATGTAGCAATTATAAAATAGTACATTACGACACAAGTACGATAAACATGAAGTTTGAAACGAGTGGCGATGTTTTAAAACACGACCGAAGGGAGTGTTTTAAATCGACACGAGCTACGAATTTCCTTTTTGCACATGGTACAGATGGCCCTCCGAAGTTTTGTACCTGACGTGAAATGAGCCACTTCTCGCACTAGCGCGTAAAAAAAGGCACCATCTGTACTTAAATTTTCTTTTTTAAAAACGTCATACGAGACACGTACAAAGAGGAAATTCGTAACTCGTGTCGAACATCGCCATTTGTTTTGAATTTCATGTTTTTCGCACTTATGTCCGAATGTAATATACAGTGGTCGGATATCCCGGTGCAACAAGGGGTGAATGACCTCAAACATTATACTAATATGGATATACCACGGGATTCCACAAAATTACATCCAGTAAAGTTTAGTAATATTTAGTAACGCAAAATAAGTGCATGTACAATGTACATACAAGCGTTTATTATTATGCGATTTCGACAATTATTTTAAAAGATAGATTATAAATTTTGTTTAATATTGACCTTAGTACCAAATAGGCTTTTGGTATGAATATTTTTAAATAAAAGAGTTCAGCTTTAAAAATAGAAGCTCTTTACTAAGGCACAATAGGTTCCACTTCTAGAAATTGCGAACGTAAAAAAAAACAGAAATATCATATAATACACGATTATTTTAATCCGTGATCAGGATTAAAACAATATCCATACCCAGCCTAAATTAAACATTTTAGGTAAGGTCTCCCGCAGATACCTCAAAATTTTATTAATTTTATTAATTAAAGTTAAAGAAAAATTGTATCCAATAACCACTGAATGGTACATGGTCTTCCTGAGGTCATCAATTACTAAGTTAGAAAAAATATACCTGGTTACGGATTAAACATCCTCCTGTATGTAACATAAAATCAAACATTTTTAAGCATGAAGACTTGACACACCTATGCAGACAAACCGTTGTTCAAAACATTTTTTTTAATTCGGACAAGTTTGGGATTGTTCGACTTAGGATCATGAGCTCTTTCAATCCTACTAGGAGAGAAAAAAAGTGTACAAAAATGTTTTTTTTTCCATTACGCCATCGTTTTTATAGACTTTGTATGGCGATAGCGTAATGGAAGAAATTAAAAATGTACGAAAATTGTGGGACAGTTTTTTTCACCTATCAGAATTAAAAGAGCTCGTGATCCTGAGTCGAACAAGCCCAAACTTGTCCGAATTAAAAAAAAGTGTTTTGAACAACGGTTTATGAAAACGCCCAAAGATTTCATTTATGTTCGCAATTTGAGCTGCCTTTTTAAGTATACCTATCAGATCTATATTTTTTTTTCAAACTATACCCGGGAATTTAGGTCCTATCCATATTAACTTTTCTACTTGGTATCCCCTGGTGTTGCACCGGGATATCCGACCACTGGAATATATCAATTCAACGTATGTAATGTTTCACTTACAAAATGGTAATTACACCATTAAATGCAGGAATTCGCTATGGAGCACCTAATGGCACATCAAAATGATAAAATTAACATGTGAAACCCTGAAAAACGGAAGTAATTTGAATATAAACCCTTCATTTGCATTGGAACAGCTGACCGGTAAACATAGGAACATTACTTTTATTAACGCTCTCTGTCTGGGTTATTTAAATTAGGCTTAATTCATGTAGACATACTTTTTAAATTTAAATATTTAGGTGTTCAGCGAGTAAGCAAGGCCCAAGGTCCTTTCTATCATCATCATCATCATCATCAGCCTATGATAGTCCACTGCTGGACGTAGGCCTCTCCAATTAACTATGCGTATAGACGCATTAGGAGGTAAATGCCCATAATCGCCACGCTAGGTAAGCGGATTGGCGATCGCAGTAATGTGTCCACTATGATGACGCCGCTGCCCATCATCAATATTTTGTCAAATAATGGTCAGTGACACTTCGATCCCTTAGTCGACTCTTACGACACCCGAAGGAGGAGTTGGGGTGGTGACAAATGTATTCTTACTGCCGTCACCACCTTTCTATAGTAATAATTAACTTGGTCATTTAGACCCAGCTTCTTCAAAGGTTGTATAGTCATAGCATACCACAGTCCTACCAGTAGGGCTTATACAAAAGCCGACGTTTTGTTTTCAAATTTTGCGCCATGCTATTCTGACATACTAAACAAAAATAAAAAAGAAACGAAGTGATTTCCGTGGTTTGCAAATGACTAGGAGCCTTTCGCCTTGAGCCTTAGGAGGCCTTAGGTTAAGTGACTCTTTAAAATATGTGATATACCCACACTTTTACCAGGTAGGTAATGAAGAATTCAGACGTCCCATATTTATGCACAACCTAGTAATACCCAGCGTTCTATTTTCAGGAAAAATAAATTACTCATAACGACCCATGCATCATTTTATTTTAAAAATTATATTTTAATTTAAGCCTTCTTGAAATATAATACCTATACTCGTAAAGTATTACGTGTATTATAAAATGTCTTTTTTTAGGACACTCGGTTATTATTTCACTTGTCATAAGAATATAATAGGAAAGGAAGAATATAAAAATCCCAAAATAGAAATTCGTAAATTTCGAGGATTTGTCTCTCTCATTCTAATGACACCTTCGTTTGAGTGACAGGGAAAGATCATCGAAATTTACGAATTTCGTTTTTCGCGGTAGTAGGCCTGGTAATATTGCGTTACGAAAGTTAGGCATACTAACTATTACTACTATTATATCGCTGGCGTAGAAAAAGTAAGTATCAATGGGTCGTTATAAAAAAAAATGCAAATATTTAAGGGCTTAATAACAACAGAAATCACGACAGTTAACATTGTGTTACAAAAGTTAGCTATAATAAACTATTACTACAATTATATCGCTTGCGTAGAAAAAGTATTGTATGTATATACCTATGGGTCGTTAACATAATAAAAAAAAAATAATAAAATATACTTTGGGTCATCTAACACAAATCGACCTAGTCCCACGGTAAGCTCAATTAAGGCTTGTGATATGAGTACCAGGCGGTTTAATAAATAAGTAGATACATATAGATGGATGCGGGTGGCGCAGGACCGGTCATTGTGGCAATCTTTAGCGGAGGCCTATGTTCAGCAGTGGACGTCTTTCGGCTGATATGATGATGATGATGATGATATAGATACTTAAATACATAGACAGCCATGACCAAGGAACAAATATTTGTGACAAATAAATTCACAAATAATGCCCTCGCCGGGATTCGAACACGGAACCTCCAGTTTCGTAGGCATGGTTAGTACCAACTAGGCTACGGAAGCTGATAACAACAACTCAAATCACAACAGGTAACAATGCGTTACTAAAGTTAACCATACAAACTATATGGGTAACTTCGTAACACAAAACAGTGTTAAATTTTGTTGTCATCAAAGCCCCTAACTATATACAATTCATAATTGGTTCTTCAAATTCTCGGGTCTATTATTGCAAAACTTGACTACGTAGTTTTAAGGTACATTTAGACCAAACGAGCATTCGCTATTCTAACCCCCTACTCTACGAAATTCAATCGTTACACAAATCGTGATTCTTTGATTTCGTAGAGTGGGGGATAGAATAGCGAATGCTCGTTTGGCCTGAATGCACCTTAAGGGATTGAAGTGTCACTGATCATTATTTGATAAAAGAATGATAATGGGCAGCAGCGTCATCATACGAGTATTGGATACATTACTGGGATCGCCAATCCGCTTGCCCAGCGTGGTGATTATGGGCATTTACCTCCTAATGCGCAAATACGCATGGTTAATAGGAGAGGCCTACGTCCAGCAGTGGACTACCATAGGCTGATGATGATGAACTATACCGTGTTTACCAACCTATGTTCTAGAATTATTTCGTCATAATAAGAAAAATACACAAAAATAGACCAATAACCCCTGAAATGGAATGCTTGAACCCGAAACTCCTTTGTCACCGTATCTTTTACGAGAATATTTCTTATTTTGAATTTACTTTGCCCCATATTATTAGCTGAATGCGAAATTGATATGGGTACGTGACTTGTCGAAGTCATTTCTAGAAGAGTTTACACGGATTTTTTTTTTGCGATGTTCTATTGTTGTGGAGATCTGAGACATATTTTGCCCAGCAGTAGGACATTCTTACTTATACTAGACAGCTTTCGTTAAAAGTTTTTTTAACACTGTAAATTGTACTTTCCTCGTTATACTTGAAAAACTTTCATTTACATAACATATATTTTGTGTAGCCTAGTTGGTAGTGACCCTGCCTACGAAGCTGGAGGTTCCGGGTTCGAATCCCGGCGAGGGCATTACTTGTGTATTTATTTATCACAAATATTTGTTCCTTGGTCATGGCTGTCTAAGTATGTAAGTATCTATATTATGTATCTATCTATTATATATATCGTCGCCTGGTACCCACATCACAAGCCTTAATTGAGTTTACACTGGGACTAGGTCGATTTATGTAAGATGTCCCAAGATATTTATTTATTTATTATCAATAAAGTAACCAAAGTTTTCGCTTCATTCTAATTATATTTTTTTCAATTTTAATCGTAACTCAGCAGACAGTTATTCCTAAATTTGTATGAAAGTGAAACATAGTCAACTGCGTCACAGTAATATTAACACTTTGAGCGCGGGGAACTCCCGAGGGAAGTTCTCTGTGGGACGTCCATTTTCGCTACTAAGCGGAAAAATCACGGGATCGGCTACGAGCGTAGCGCGTAGCACTCGTCGGCAATGAAAGTGTTAAGTGAGGAATGAGCCATATAACCCGTCCCTGCCGAGGTTTTCCCGTTGGACTACAGTATGGGGTTCTTCAAAAGAGGAGTGTACAAGTTCTTATTGGGTCGGCAACGCGCATGTGACACCCCTGGGGTTGCAAGCGCCCATAGGCTACGGTGACTGCTTTCCATCAAGCGGGCCGTATGCTTGTTTGCCACCGACGTGGTATTAAAAAAAAAAAAAAATCTCACTTTTTGTAATTTTTGGGTAATATATAGACTACGCCTGTACATAATGAAGGTTCTTTTATTTATTGAATATTGATGAGCAGCAATATCATCATTGGTAGAGTGAACACACTACTGCGATCACCAACCCGCTTGCCCAGCGTGGCTATTAAGGGCATTTACCTCCTAATTCGTACGCTTAGGTAATAGGAGAGGCCTTTGTCCAGGAGTGGACTGATTATAGGCTGATGATGATGATGATGACGAAACAAGTAAACTGTATGAAAAATGTTGATAAACCCACTTCTTAAAACTGGCTGTACAGGGTGGAACGGAACGACGAGCCTTCCCGCTATCGACAGAATCTACCAACCATTACGATAAACTTTCAGTATGGGACCAACATCGAAAATCTACATGGAAAATTTACTTTTCCATACTATTGAACTCTAACTAATCAGTCACTTTGTATGAGTTTGAGGGGTTAATTTTTCGATGTTGGTAGGTACTATACTGAAAGTTAATAGTAATGGTTGGTAGACTCGGTCGGTAGCGGGAAGGATCGTCGTTCCGTTCCATCCTGTATTATTGTACCTCCTAACCTAACATTCACAGCTTCTTTAGTTTTGTGAGCAAGCCATTTGTCTAAAAGGCTGAAATCCGGTCCAGGCGCTGCCATTAAGCCCTCTAACGCTTGAACGGTTATTTTTGAACAATAATTTGGAAGTTACGGCTTTTTGTCTGAACTGGGTTTTATACGGTCTATTAATTTTGCTGGATTTCAGGCCTGGATATTTTTTCTTGTTTTCATGAAATAACTTTTTACCTACGATTTTGCTTTGTAACTCGATTTTCCTTGTTTTGATTTAAACACCAGGTACAATTATTTTTTAATCTGGTTGGCTGTAATTATGTAAAAATTAAAGAGCTCTTAATCTTGCAAGATGCAACTCGTAACAATTTTTATTTTATTTTGATATACTTATATTTTATTATGCCACATACATTGATATGGACGACTCGACTGAGCCAAATGCAACTATTTACGACGTAATCTACCTAAACCTAGTTTATTTTCAATAGGTACTACCAACATAAATGTTTTGGATAATATTATTCAAGAAGATTTCGAATTATTGCTCAAAACTCACCAAACCTAAAGATCGAAGTCCAGTTAAATGTATATTTACGTATGATTTTTTATATAAACTATAGTTTCTAATTATTATGTATCCGTGTTTTGGGACAGGATGATCTAAGGAACCCTACATTAGGCATCTTTTCAGCTACTTTTATTTTTGGTTTACCTGTATAAACTTCACTAGCTTATTATATCAGATGTGACGTAAGAAAGAATTATTAATACGGACCAAAGTTGAAAAAGTCGGAATGAACACGAACAGTCGACGTCAAAGATATCATTACGATTTAGGTGTCAAAAATATATTTACACGACCATAATGTGAAGGCAAAATAAAGTCGTGTAAATATATTTTTGGCACCTAAACCGTAATGATATCTTTGACGTCGACTGATCAAACTCGAGAACACAAAACAGCAACAAAATCTTCAAGGAAACTGCCTAAAGGTAAATGAATATTGTATTCGATTTGTCAAAGACACGTTGACACGGGGGTTGAAACAAATCCCATGGAGAGATCAGATGTTTTGCGGAGTCAGGGGGTCGGAAAATGTGTTTGGTCGGATACCGAAGCTCCAAAGGAAATTGAATTACACTCGGACAACTCGGACCCTTGGAGAAGTGACCGGAATTTGACAATTTGCTAAATTATTATGAGTTTCTTGGTTAGTTTAAACTTTAAGGTAACTTGCACAAAAATCTTTGGAGCTTTAGGAAAATTTCTAGCAAAACAATGATTTTTGTCCGTATATTAGGGATTTTTACTATCATTATGATAATTATTATTATCATACTTTTTTATCATATTTATTTTCAAACTAAAATAACCTATATCTAAGATTGACCCTTGTGGTATTGTACCGAGGATGCTGGCATCATTTCCTCGCTGTATCGCAACACTGATGCGTGCAAGTCGCCATTTAGAACATTTTCTTTCAGAATTTTCAGATTGAGGGCGAAGTGTTCTCAACAGTCAACAATTTATTCATAAACGTTTGTTAACTTAACAAGCCGCTAATAATTGTTTGTCCCTTTTGCATTTATGGACACGTTGTTAAGACCGAAAGGGACAAACAATTATTAGCGGCTTGTTAAGTTAACAAACGTTTATGAATAAGGGGGTTAATGGTAACCGATATAATGGTGGGACCAGATCCTGAATTCGATCGATTCATACTCATGGCATTATTTAGTACTGAATTTGTACTACGTATTTGGCACCTGTTGTAAAAAAAAATTAACCTCTTCTATTTCAAAGTTATATTCAATCAGTCTATATAACGTTAAAATGGCGGAGCCAGGTCCTGAATTCTGTCGATTCATATTGCATTGTTTAGTACTGAATTGGTACTATTGGGTACCTGTTGTAAAAAAGTACATGCCACGCAAACGTACGTACACGTGCTGCTGACGCATGCGATGTGACTCAGCCATGAGGCTTGGCAGTAAATGTGCGAATAACAATACCAAAAACTTTCCATGTACCGTAAACTACCTAACTATAGTCCGAAAGCTCCCAACTATCCATAATTAAGTCAAATATCTTCAGTTTAATTAATATATTATTGACGTGTTTGTTACACAAAGTCTTCTTATTAATGATTAAAAAACTTAGAGAAAACCTAAATAAAAGATTTCCATTGATGCTTGATTACGAGTTGAACTTGTGGACCATAGTTGTAGTAGTGGACTATAGTTGTATGGTTTTACTAACCGTTTCATGCTTGGAAACGCTTCTCCGTTGCATTTCTAACCAAAATTGATGTATTAAAATGTACTTTAAACCAATCTTGCATTTATTTTCGTATCGCGCCTTCCACAGTTTAGCTCATCAATCTTGTCTGTACACCATTGAAATAATCTTGTAAGCCATTATACTCACTATTAGCATTATTTCTAAATGGAACCTTATTACTTAGTATTTCGGTTGATATTTTCTAGGAGAATGTGGAACAGTTACGAGGTTTTGTAAAATATTCTTCGGTATCGTTCCCAACCGTCATTTACACCATTACTTGGCTAAACTAAACATCGTATATCATTCCTATATCTGAAGTTTCTGGATTTTTATCGATTTACATTTATTTTGAGCTTTATACATGGTACAAGCTGATGAAAAGTCTTGAAAGTAACAAAATGGAAACAACAAAACAAAATAAATCCCATGAAAAACAATTTAATTAAGGTTTAAGTCTTGCAACACAGTAGGTTATTCTTAATTCCAAAAAAGTTTTGAGATTACATTGAGATTCCGTCGTTTTGTGTAAGATGTCCCAAGATATTTATTTATTATGAGTTTCGTAATGTTGCTGGTACTTTCACAGAAACTCCTTTAAGATATTGAAATTCCAGTTAAATCCAATTTCCATAGCCCCAACCAAGTAAACACATTAACCACATAGGAAATTAATTTGTTTGTGCTATATACAAACCTGTCACCATAAGGGATCAAAGTGCCGCTGCTAATGCGACACGTTTCCTGATTCTAACCCAAATTCTTGAAACCAACTTGTAACCAAATTTTACAGCAAAATAAGTCTTAATGACAGTTACACAAATTTCGTATTTGATTAAAGTTGAAAGTATGTTGAAGCAGATAACAGATGGTTGTATTAAAAAAAGCCTAAGTCTCTCAAAAAACCATACATATTAAACTCATTCGAAAATAAAGTAATTCCTCAGCTGAAACATGTCACGCTTGGACAGCGGTTCCAATATAATTAAAAGGGTTTTCAAGCAGATAAATGAGATTGTTAAGCAAAGGGAAAAACGTTACATGTAGGTAAAGGATTCATAGAAAATGAGGTCGTTTTTTTGAAATCGGACCTTTTTAACGCCAGAGGTGTAGGAAAAGGGACTGAAGTCGTCACTTAAATTGTTTTTGTTGTATCCGGCATTTGTTTATTTGTGAGGATAAAATGGAGTGTCTTTTTAATGTTACTTGGAAAAACAAAACGCGAGTGGTTCTTAGGTTTGGGTCGAATGCAAACAAAATTGTACCGAAAGAAAACTGCGAAATTCAAATATGAAAATCGAGTCTATATCGTTTTTGAGCTATAATTTCTAAGTTTGGATATTAACCAAGAGGTCTTAAATTAGCTTTCTCTAGTACTTTTTCGTCACTACAGCGTTTCCAGAACTCCCAGTACAGGGTGCTTAGCCAAGTTGCCAATCGCTAACGCTTAGTAGCGTATCGTAGTTTTCCCTCTCTGTCACTCTTTCATATTAGTGCGACAAAGATAGTTAGCTGCCTTTCGTTTACGATTGACGATTAAGCGTTAGCTATTGGCAACTTGTCTAAGCATCCAGCTCCTTCGAAACCACTTCCAAACATTTTTTTTTGTACAACCTCTCTCTCTCTCTGTCTATTATTGCCATGGTTACGGTCCCCTGAGTCACGCTGGTTTTATGCAATATTATGCTACTTAAATAATGCAAACAACCATGTAGTTTTTCCCCCTGATTCATAAACGTTTGTTAACTTAACAAGCCGCTAATAATTGTTTGTCTCTTTTGGTCTTATAGACACATTGTTTAGACCGATAGGGACAAATAATTAGTAGCGGCTTGTTAAGTTAACAAACGTTTACGAATAAGGGGGTATGTTTATAGGTTGCTCATTTAGGAAGGGGGTTATATAATACCCAAAAAATGCGTGCTTCCATAGTTAAATAGTATAATTTTGCATAAAATGGTATTTCTATGCGATTTTTTTACGCGTTTTTTTGTTCATTACCATCACCACTTTATTTTCCGTTTTATAAAAGCAAACGAGACTATTATGCCAGAATAGCAGACAAACATGCGTCTGCTACAAGATAAGCGAAAATGACTCCCCTATTTATACGCAGTTCGTCAATAATTTGGGAATGGTAATATACAGGGTGTTTGGTTAGCGGTGTCGGAGCTTTTAAGGGCTTAAACTACAATTAATTTCATCGATAAATTACCATACAATTTTTTTTTTGTGCCAACGATAATTAAATGGCGGCCATTTTAAAATTTAAAATAGACGAATACGGGCGCACGTGATATTTCTGGAATTATACGTTTGTTATCGGTCCTATCCTTGGAAAAAAAATTCGTTAGAAAGCTCATTAGATAAGCAAACTAATTAAGCTAATCATTTGACTCAACTATTTGAACAACAAGGCTAAAAAAATTTTTTTTAATTAAAAATAGTAAAAAATTCACCTTTATTTTTCAATTAATTTAAATTTGCATGAAAACTAGGTCGTTAAGATAGGTTTTTGGTGTTGTTATTTGTTAGTACAGGATGTTAGCTAAAACACAACACCATAATTACAGTTATAACTAGACCCCGGTATCGGAGGTGCAAAATGGTAGCTGTCAAATTCTTAGGGATGGGGTAAAAATATTTGTGATGTCGATAATTAAAGTTACATATCGATAATTTTTCTTTACCATAATAATAAGCTAAGACTTTATTTAAACGCACCTATTTACGATATAAACTAGGACTATATAATTACAAAAGCAACAAAATATTTACCTATTTAATGTTATGTAACATCGCCATACTTTTTATTGAGGCAATTGTCGATGAACCTTCTGAAGTTTGGGTTTTCGAATTTGGTCCAAAGTATGTGTAAGTAACAACTGACGAAAAACTTAAGCAGATCTCGGTTACAGTTTAATTGGTTTTAATTTTTTTTTTCTTTTTTTTATGAGTGTTTTCTTACAAGATTGAGTTGCAATGCAAGATATGCAAGATTACAAATATTGGAATGGAATATCTTTTATTAAATAATCAATATTAGTAGAACATACGTTGTTGTTTTTCTCTTGATGGCAATTTGACTCCGTGTGCTTTTTTATATTCCAACATCTGGAAATGACGTGTATTCTGCAAATTGTATATTAAATGTTTTTCATTCATTTTTGAAGTTCAGGGTGTTCAGCAAGAAGTGACTCCACTTTCTATTGTATAAAATATTTTAGACGAATAGACTCGTAAACACGGCTAAATAATCGAAGATATCGTTGTAAGATGACTTTGACTATCTATTGACATAAATAATTTATTACAAGTATTTCATATCTTAAAAGTTTTTATTCAAAGTTGTACAACTCGAAACATAATAAATGTAAAAGCAACCAGAGATTTGTATTGTAATCTTATCTTATCTTATTTGCGGGGCCCTTACGGATACACTTCGACCCATTGGGATCTTTTGTGTAATTGCCCCCTGTTTCGCCTACCCCAGGGATTGTTCTATCAACTCAATATGTTTGAGGATGCACCCTAGCGGTAGCGTTTTGACCTCCTTCGGTTCCAGATAACCGGTTCCGAAGTCTTTCATCCTTTGTCTGGCGAGGGCATGACATTCGCACATCAAGTGTTTCATTGTCTCTTCTTCCTCGCCACACATTCTACAGTCTATGCTGTCAGAAAGACCCATTTTGGCCAAGAGAGTTTTGACCCCAAAGTGTCCCGTAAACACCCCCGTTATGAGTTTGAGTTGTCTTTTGCTATATTTCCAAAGCTTTTTGCTCCAGCCCGAGTCTACTTCGTGCATAAAGAGCTTTGAATGCCTGAGCCCCGTTAGATTGTTCCACTCTTCCTGGTGCTTCCATCTAACTCGCTCTTTCATGGCTGTTTTAATAGTTCCTTGTGAGAGTCCTACAAATGGTTCTGGTCCTACAAAGTTGTTTGTAGAACCCCCTCTTGCAAGCTCATCTGCATTTTCATTGCCAAGGAAGCCCTCGTGCCCTGGGATCCTGTAATGTATTGTAATAGTAATGATTTATATATTAAATGTTAATTATTATCATAGGTCCCAAATAAAGGGATACAAATAAATGGTCCTTGTATATAAAAAAAATAATTGTACAAAAAATCGAGTATTAAATGTTAATTATTATCATAGATCCCAAAAAAAGGTATACAAATATATGGTCCTTGTACATAAAAAAATAATTGTACAAAAAATCGAGTATCGATATCGACATCACAAAATGTGTTTACCTATCCCTAACCTCGTCCTGCTATTTTTATGTAAAATGTAGACCAAAGGAAAAGCGACTATATTTTCAAACACATTAGGTTTAAATTTCAATAGCTCAAACTTTGTATGACGGGCAGGACGAGGTTAAGTAAGAACTTGACAGCTATCATTTTGCACCTCCGATACCGGGGTCTAGTTATAACTTAAGTACTTTAGGAATCAAAAGTGCTCAAACATGCACTGGATGAATGGAAGGCGGCCACTTCACTAGTCAGTACACTGCCGACATTTATTTGTTTATGGATTTTGCATCGGGAACGCTAAATGCAGCTGTTTTGGTGTATGTTTGAGCACTTGTAATTCCTAAAGTACTTAAGATATGACTATAATTTTGGTGTTATTTTTAGCTAACATACTGTACTAATAAATAACAACACCAAAAACCTATCTTAACGACCTAGTTTTCATGCAAAATTAAATTAATTGAAAAATTAAGGTGAACATTTTACTATTTTTAATTTAATAAAAAATTTTTAGCCTTGTTGTTCAAATAGTTGAGTCAAATAATTAGCTTAATTAGTTTGCTTATCTAATGAGCTCTCTAATGAGATTTTATTTGCAGGGATAGGACCGATAACAAACGTATAATTCTAGAAATATCACGTGCGCCCGTATTCGTCTGTTTGAAATTTTAAAATGGCCGCCATTTAATTATCGTTGGTACAAAAAAAATTGTTTGGTAATTTAAACACCATGTATATCGCATAGATAATAATCGCATAGAACTACCCAAAACCAACGTGACTCAGGTAAGTAACCATGGTAATAACAGACAGAAAATAGTTGATTCACTCAGTACGTAGGCGTCCCCCAAATTCAGTACCTATTAATAATTACTACTAATTAAATCAGGATGTGTTCTCGAATTAGGAACTATTTTGATTTAGTTGACCGTAATACTACGACTTTGGCCAGGGTTCTTTCATTACAAACTCAAATGGTACATTGTAGTTCATTAATATGTATACAATTTTGCGCCTTATTCCCATGCAATAAGTAGAAAAATGTACACATGTATATGGACACGACTCTACTAAGTATCTCCAAAACAAAGGCTAACGGCTCGGCTACGGATACGCGGGAATTGCGGCGCGGCAAGCGTTTTTCGTAATCATTGCGTGTGTTCCCAACTAACCAGCGCACGTTGCGAGCGGCGACCGCGCAATGTACAGAGAATACTTTTGCCACGCCGCAATTCGCTCGTTAGGCTATCAAACATTATTGACGGAGGCTCTAATGCCCGTCAAAAGCGAAATGGACCCTTTTATGCTAATACAATGGTGGCTTTGTATAGGAACTCAGCTTGCTTTAATATGGTACAGTCTCCAATAGATATACGAGTATCGAAGCGACCAGGGTGTTAGCAAACATCTGGGTGCTTAGCCAAGTTGCCAATCGTTAACGCTTACCTAATCGCCAATCGTAAACAAAAGTCAGCTAATTGTCGCACTAATATGAAAGAGTGTCAAAAAAACATACAGTCGAATTGAGAACCGCCTCCTTTTTTGACGTCGGTCGAAAAATTACCACGCGGCCGTTTAAGGGTTCCGTAGCCAAAATGTCAAAAACGGAACCCTTATAGTTTCGCCATGTCCGTCTGTCCGCAGCATAGCTCCGTGGCCGTTAATACTAGAAATCTGAAAAGTACAGGTATAGGTACATATTAACACGTTCACGGACGGTAAGGAGTTTGGCTTCCGACCAAAAATGACACATAAATTTGTATGGAAATTTTGTACATGCTATAGCATGCGTGTCATTATGACACATGAGAAATATGGTAGTTAAAGACGCATACTGCTATAGCATTCGACTGCTATAGAATAACTTAGTCAGGAGACGATTACATATGCCAGTAAATTTCTATATCATTGTCCTGCCACACCAGTTCTCGTTCGTTAGCTGATAGTTCCGACTCCTCGACACTTAAAACCTCTTCCGAAGATTTATCAGTTGCCTCTTCGAACAACCCGACATATTTTACGTGTTCTATATTTCATCGTCTAGTTATTACAAATATTACAGATAGGTATATTTGACTAATAATGTATTTATGCCCCCGTTATGCTGTAAACAAACAGTATTAAACATCTAGAGCCAATTATCGACCATATTATGTTCTTGAAAACGTAAGCGAAACACAACGGCGAACATATTGATGGAAATATTTTAATTTACCTTTCGCATATTTAAATCCATCTTCAATTAATTTCACAGTTAAAAATAAATACCTACTAAAATTCTTTACAGCAACTTATTCAAAAAATATATAGAAATAATAGATAAAAATAGTATTTACAACGATTTAAACATAATCTTATGTATTTGCACTCTCCCGGCGCATATGCCGCACATCTGAACAAATCCTCATACTACCGCGACTGCTATAGCATTTGTGCGCGTAAAAAGAGGGCAAGGAGGTGAGGTTGTCGCTTACTCAAAAACTAAGCAAAAATCATGTGATGTAACAGTAATCTTATCCAGGTTTGGTACAACGTGACAGTAAGCCGAGGACTATGGGTATTTTCTATAGCGGAGCGAATTCTCTAACATTTCTGGTTAAGAAAGGGGGACGATTAAAGACTGCTATAGCATTTGTGTCATATAAAGGGGGCCTTAACCCGAATGCTATAGCAGCTACGCCCTTGAACGTGTTAATTATGCCAACAAAGTGGTACAATAAAAACTAGAAATAACATTATTTTTCGGGTACCTCCCCAATTAGTAAAGTGGGGATGATTCTTTTTATTTGCTGTAATCATATAGTGTGTATCATTGAATAGGTCTCTTAAAAAGAATAAGGGTCTTAAAGAAAAAAAAATCTAAAGTCAATATTTTTGGAAATAATCACTCCAAAAGAAAAAAAAATTGTGTCTCTCTCTAACTTTTGATCCGAAGGTCCTAAAATATAAAAAAAATCACGAATAGTGGGCTTATAGAATAATTTTAAATAAAACTATTTTGAACATAATCGGCCAAGCCAAAACGAATGTGGACAAAATTTATAAGGTGATTTATAGGCAGGGTCCTGCCAATAACAGCATTTGAATTTTCAGCTGCATACTCGTAAATAATTCGGCAACTTTCTGCACTTTTATTGGAAGATAAATCACTGCAATAACTCAGGTGAGTACAGGCTATAGCCATTTGTCTCCACAGTCCGTCCATTTAATTGTCACCTGGGGACGGACGAAAATAAAAATTCTATTTGCAACTGTGACTAGCAATTGGGGCTGATTGATCGATCCAATGATCCTTTAAATTAAAAAACAAAACCGGTTAAGAGCATGTCGGTCGATGGTTTGTATACTTGACTAAGGCCTACGTAGGCGATTCAAAGCGACGAGATTTGCAAAGCGATTCGATGCGATGAAGTCACGAATGACGCATGCGATGCGATGAGATGGCTTTGTCCTGCGTGCACGCGAAAAGTTCTATATCGGACATATTCAATAAACAAAATGACACACCATAAGCGCGTCGCGTCTCTTTCGCGCGGAAATATCAAACAAACTGATTGCGTTTGCTTCGCATCTGTCGCGTCGTCCGTACGCCGCACCGGGGTTACATGATCACGTAGGATACTGCTGTTTGAATTTTTCTCGTCGCGTCGTGTCGCGTCGCTTCGCTTCGCGTTAGCAATGGAGTCGCTGACCTAGGACGTCGCGTAATCCGTGCTCCTGTAGAACCCGAAAAAAATATAAACAAATCTAAAATTTGCACTGCACTAACTATTCATGCACTTTCGAAACATAGTCTCGGACCTATCACCAACTTCAAAACTTGAACCTTGAGTTCCCATCAATTTTTAGTCGCACGTTTACAGCTGCCTGTAATCTCAGTCCACTGCTGGATGTAGGCCTCTCCTATTACCTATACGTATAGACTAAGCAAATGCCCACATGATAATCGCCACGCTGAACAAGCGAAGCGAGAAAACTGTTAGTAATTTGATTTTAGGTACACATTTATTAAATGACTATAGTACCGTTGTTTTATATGTAACCAACTGTACAATGCTTTTGTTGACACAATACACACTTAGTGGAAAATGTAACCGTGGATGAGATTAAAATCTGTTCGTCGGTCATTTCCTATGCTAACCATTAGTTGCTAATGCATTTAAAGATGACGGATTGTAAATAAAATATATGCTTTAGGTTGTTATTTTACATTAAGTTAGTCCATGACAACAAATCGTTGCCTATCATAAACAACGCTGTAATCCAAAATAATACTTGCTTCTAATTTGATTTCAAGGGCTTCATTATTAGAATTGAAATTACGACACTGTAACATCTTGAAATGCAGCGTTATTTTTATTGTGTTTTAATTGTTGTTATTTTAAATTTCAAAGCAATGAAGCACTGAATTCCATTTTATTGACAAAAAAGAAGTGGAATTGATAGAGGCGATGTAAAATGAAATATGCCATTTTATCTTAAATACAAGTAGAACGCAAAACCCCATTATTTATTTAAAACAATATAAATTTTGTTCATTCAAATAATATACGATATTAAATATTACAAGAGAGAATCAAGAACGACCTTATAAAAACAAAAAAGTACAAGAAAACCTAACCCTTCTTTCCAAGTCAACTGTAATAACCAATTCTGAGTCTTCGATTACCGTGCTCAATAAATTCCCGATCACAAATTAATGAAAATCAGGTTCCATGGGGGCTTAAATACGAACAGTTATCATGAGATTTATCAGAAAGCTACAGTACTCAAAAATATCTCATCGTGCACTCTAACGCTTTGACAATAGAGGCCTGAGTATATATTAATGGGCACCCTGGCTGCTCCGATATTTCTGATGTGAAACAGCAAACGAGGCATAACCGGCCGGCCCAAGCCCCATTACACTAATGTTGACTTATTGTCCATTAAATCGGGTGTCCTTGTAAAGATAAGCGGGTCTTTGGGTCAGGAGTAGGGCTCACGGTACACGTGTAACCCGCCAAACCGGATACCCGTGTTCTTAAGCCCGACGGTACTAAGAACCCGAATTACACGAACCCGCCGGGTACCCGTGTCCGTGTCCAATACACGGATACCGTTTACACGAAACCGCGTGCTACCCGGGTACCCGGGTACTTAATACCGAACCGAACGGGTTCGAAATAATTTGAACAAATGCAAATAAGGTCTATTATTGAATGCAACCTGCAGCTTCGTTCGACACTACAAAACAAACGTTTTCAGGAAAGGTCAGCCGATATAACTTTTTTTTGTTTTTATAAATTTCGATTCTATCTGTTACGCAATAAGGTCTATTTCACACAATTAGCCTTCCGCTTATCTATCCATTTGTACTATAGCTCTTAAGTCTCACGACCCATCCTTCGGTACATAACTTTACCCTTAAGAAGCAGACTTTCTATGCATACACGGCTTCTCGTCAAGGACGTCCCCGAACCCGCGGGTAATTAAAGTCCATGTAAATAATACCCGTGTACCCGTGTCCCCGTGCAGACGGGTATTATTTACACGGACTTTAATTACCCGTGTAAATCGAGTCAGAAACCCGTGTACGTGTAACACGAACACGGGTATGAGAAACGTTGACACGAAACCCGGACACGACCGCGAGCCCTAGTCAGGAGTCACCATTTATTACAACAGTACATTTCCGGATTTTTTAAAATATTATGGTTAAAGAGGCCTTAGAGATGTGTCAGTCGATCTTCCCACTGTTAGTATGGAATATTTAGTTTTTTTCTTGAACGAATTGGTAAATACCAACAAAATTTATACATACATCATCAGCCTATCATAGTACACTGCTGGACGTAGGCCTCTCCTATTAACTATGCGTATAATAAACGCATTAGGAGGTTAATGCCCATAACCGCCACGCTGGGAAAGCGGATAGGCGATCGTAGTAATGTGTCCACTATGATGACGATGCTGCCCATCATTAATCCTTTGTCAAATAATGGTCAGTCACACTTCAATCCGGTCCGTCTGTGGCATGAGCTCGCTGCCGAGGTTTTCCCGATGGACTACAGTATGGTCTTCAAAAGAGGAGTGTACAAGTTCTTATTGGGTCGGCAACGCGCATGTGACACCCCTGGGGTTGCAGGCGCCCATAGGCTACAGTGACTGCTTTCCATCAGGCGGTTGTTTGCCACCGACGTGGTATAAAAAAAAATCCTTAGTCGACTTTTACGACACCCGCAGGAGGAGTTGGGGTGCTGACAAATGTATTCTTACTGCCGTCACCACACGGCCAAAATAAACCTCCTAATCTTACTGTGACCTAATAAGATTTTTTTGTGTAAATACAAACGGGGATTTATAAACAATAACAGAAATTAAAACAACACAAGAAGATTCAAATTTAGAAGATAGGTCGTTTATAAATGAAACCTATTATTATTGAGACCTTGCTTCTGAATTCATGAATTCTTAATTAATAATATGATATCCAAGATTGCGAAATAAGGTGACGATATCAAATAAACCGTCTTTAAAGGGCCTAATTTAATTAATTCCTCAACATTGCTATTGTTTAGCTTGTAATTATACTATGAAAACTTCGATGTCTACGTAATTACGAGTATTTACCTCACTTATTACGAGTAATGAAATTCTATGTAATAAAAAAATAAAGGATTTTTTTTTGTTCAATAATTTAATGAGATATTATTCTCTCATTAAATACAGATCGTTACTGATCAAAACCTTACCTTTTTTAAACGGTTTTTATTAACTTCACCGCGTATCAACTGTCGTCGATGCTTCAAATCTAGTGATCGATTTTTCGACCACTTCTACTTCACGGAAATCAATAAAATTTGGAACTCTTATCAAGTCCCCATGACAATGCAATATTATAATATTTGTATCCTTGTATCCTCAAAGCCTGATGCTGCAGACGTACTGCTTACCTTAACCGAGAGTGTTAGACACTTGAAAATGAAAGTATAGCATGTTAAGCATAATCAAATGCTAACAGCCTAATCTTGACTTCCAACTCCTCACTCCTGATGCTGCAGTACTGCCTACAATAACCGCAAGGATTATCTTTTAGCGATATCTTGATTTAAAAGAAGTTCTTTTGATATGAAGTAAAAACATGCGAATTTAATACTAATGTCCAACTCCTCAAATCTGATACTCCAGTGTTACTGCCTGCCACAACCGCTAGGTTAAGCGATATGTAGATTTTGTAGTACTGCTTTAGACATTAGGCAGAAACATACGGATTTAATTATCATCATCATCATCATATCAGCCGAAAGGCGTTCACTGGTGAATATAGGCCTCCCCCAAAGATTACCACAAGAACCGGCCATGTGTCACCCGCATCTAGTGACCTTCACCAGGTCATGTGGGGGGCAGGGTCCACCTTGTGGGGGGCCTACCCACGCTGCGCCTTCCAGTACGTGACCGCCACTCGAGAACCTTACCGCCCCAACGGCCGTCGGTTCCACGCGCGACAAGCCCCGCCTACATCAGTTTAGCGATATAAAGAGCTATATCGGTTACTTTGGTTCTGCTGGTCTCATTTCTAATCCGATCTCGCAGAGCGACTCTTAGCATAGGCCTCTCCATTGCCCTTTGGGTGACTTGGAGCCTTCTTATGAGGCCCATTGTAAGCGACCGCGGTTTACTACCGTATGTCATTACTGCAGCCCGCCGGCTGATAGACACATAGGTCACGACTGATAGAGTGACAGCGTGAGTGATTCGCGTAGGGCGAGCCGTCGGGCCTGCGGCCCTCCAGCTGATAGAGTTACAGCGTGAGTGAATCGCGTAGAGCGAGCCGTCGGGCCTGCGGCCCTCCAGCTGATAGAGTGACAGCGTGAGTGAATCGCGTAGAGGGAGCCGTCGGGCCTGCGGCCCTCCAGCTGATAGAGTGACAGCGTGAGTGAATCGCGTAGGGCGAGCCGACGACCCTTCGGCCCTCCAACTGATAGAGTGACAGCGTGAGTGAATCGCGTAGGGCGAGCCGTCGGGCCTACGGCCCTCCGGGTGATAGAGTGACAGCGTGAGTGGATAGCGTAGGGTGACCCGTCGGGCCTGCGGCCCTCCAGCTGATAGAGTGACAGCGTGAGTGGATAGCGTAGGGAGAGCCGTCGGGCCTGCGGCCCTCCAGCTGATAGAGTGACAGCGTGAGTGAATCGCGTATGGCGAGCCGTCGGGCCTGCGGCCCTCCAGCTGATAAAGTGACAGCGTGAGTGGATCGCGTAGCGAGAGCCGTCGGGCCTGCGGCCCTCCAACTGATAGAGTGACAGCGTGAGTGAATCGCGTAGGGCGAGCCGTCGGGCCTGCGGCCCTCCAGCTGATAGTGACAGCGTGAGTGAATCGCGCAGGGGGAGCTGTCGGGCCTGCGGCCCTCCAGCTAGTAAACTGGCAGCGTGAGTGGATCGTGTAGGGCGAGCCGTCGGGCTTGCGGCCCTCCAGCTGATAGAGTAATAGCGTGAGTGGATCGCGAAGGAAGAGCCGTCGGGCCTGCGGCCCTCCAACTGATAGAGTGACAGCGTGAGTGAATCGGCTAATAGACTCACAGCATGAGTGGTTCGCGTAGCGCGGACCGTCGGGCCTGCGGCCATACAGCTGATAGATTGATAGCGTGAGTGATTCGCGTAGGGCGAGCCGTTGGACATGCAGGCATCCGGTTGATGAGACAGAAAGTATGAGTATACACCTCGGGTTCGCGTAGGACTTGCCGTTGGGCCTGCGGCCCTCCGGTTGACAGGCTGACAACGCAGGTGGTTTGCGTAGGATGTGAGTCTCTCGGATTTACGTAGTGTGTGCCATAGTGCCGTCGGGCCTTTGGCCCTCCGGTTGATATATTGCATGGATTGACCCTTATGAACCTCAGTTCGCGTCGGACTTTCCGTCAGACCTGCGGTCCTCCGGTTGGTCTGAGAGAATGAGTTTATATTTTATAGTCTCAAAATTCGACTTGTATAATGTGTACAATTTAAAAATTTGGGCTTGATTTTCTCAATAAACCAAATTGATTGATATATTCCTTATTGTCAGGTACTTATTGTATGAATAACATGTCCATTTGAGACACTTCGGGCATTCAAGCTTACATTGACCACGCCCAGCCTTTGGTTTTCATTTGTCGATTGAGATATTTAATAACATTTTTTTAGTGTCGGATTTCTAAAAATATCTATTCTGCAGGGATTCGCCTCCCGTTTACACATAAAATAATGTCCATTACGTTTAGATATGTGTCGTGATTCGTGATGAAAGCGCGAGAGTATATTAAGCGCTACTTAGCATGTATAATTTATATTACATATTATAAACAACATCTTTGATCTAGAATAAGTAGGTATAGTATCGGAAATTATCTTAACAATTGCACAAAAAACTTGAAAATAAAATAAGTAAAAAAGTTTTAAGTTAAACGGTTTTTATTGCACCAAAAACTAGAAAATAAAAATTTATTGTATCTAACCGTAGATGCTACTTTCAGTAGATTACTCACGTGAAACTATTATCACTGTAGTCTTCCCAAGTCGGATGCTGAAAGCTACGTTTAGCCTCTATGTCAGTGGATTAAGCGTTACCTAATCGGAAACTTTTACCAAACTAAAATAAAAACGTGGGGCGTTATTATAAAGAAACGTACAAGTTCAAAATATGTAATTGTAGCTTTAATTTTGCAATTAATCATCGATCTGTTCCATCATTTCTACAAAGTTAAATAGCTTTTATCAAGGCGAGAACAAAACTTATTACACTATTCCTGTTTTGATTTCTATGTGTGTTCTTAAATAACTATACTTAGGCAGTGACTTAATCACAATTGCGTACGCCCCACGTTTTTATTTTAGTTTGGTAAAAGTTTCCGGTTAGGTAACGCTTAATCCACTGACATAGAGTCTAAACGTAGCTTTCAGCATCCGACTTGGGAAGACTACAGTGATAATAGTTTCACGTGAGTAATCTACTGAAAGTAGCATCTACGGTTAGATACAATAAATTTTTATTTTCTAGTTTTTGCTGCAATAAAAACCGTTTAACTTAAAACTTTTTTTACTTATTTTATTTTCGCTAAGGATGAGCAATTTTACTTACTATTTTGAACACTACTAGGTATAATAATATTAATAATATATGTCATGTAATTAACAAAGCAGCAGCGCCATCATAGTGGACACATTACTGCGATCGCCAATCCGCTTGCCCAGCGTGGCGATTATGGGCATTTACCTCCTAATGCGTCTAAACGCATAGTTAATAGGAGAGGCCTACGTCCAGCAGTGGACTATCATAGGCTGATGATGTGATGTGAATTAATAAAGATAAATACCAAGTTCATCAACATCCGAGGTGGGATTCGAACCCACGAGCTCAGGTCTTCATCAGCCTGCTTTAGTCCACTGCTACAGACCTAGCCAAGATTCCATTCTGCAATCGTATACGCAGCATTCGCTGTTCTATCCCGCACTCTACGAAATCAACGAATCACGTTTTGTGTAACGATCGAATTTCGTAGAGTAGGAGGTTAGAGTATCGTATCGAATGCTCTTTTGGTCTGAACTGAATGCACCTTTATATTTCCAAACAACAGAACGCATGTGCGAATAATTTTCAACGCGGCTTTCCTAATGGTCGACCCTGAACGAACGGCGGTATTGCATGTTCACACACAACACACACTAGACATTTTATTACATGCACAAAACATGTGCGGTTACGTCGAAACCTATTTGTATTCGTTTTTAGAGCCCAATGTTTATTTTGTTTCTCTCAACTCAAAAGGTTTCTCGGTACATGCATTTCGATACTTTATCAGGCTCCGTTGTTTGGTAACCGTGCCTACATAGTTGAAGATTTTGGGTTCAAAACCCTGCAAGGGTATTGATCTGTATGATTATTAAAAAATCTTTTTTGTTTCTTAGTTATAGTTGTTTTCTATGTACCTAATTTATAATTTTCTGTATGTAACTATCTGTCTGCATTCACATACTCGGTCTAAGCACACGGGTTTTTTAATCCTTAACAGTTAAATGAAGTCCCTATTCTGATATTACTTGAGATCGAATGCCGTGCGGTTTATATTGAGAAGACATACTTTGGTAGTTATGTAATTTTATCGTCAGTTAACTCTGTGTGGACATAAAAATAGCCAGTTATGATTTGAAAACTCCTTTTTGTATACATTTTTGGCGGGTTATTTTAATAAAAAAACGATTTTTTTTCCAATCATATGATTAATTCAGGAAAACGGCATTCTAATGTTAAAAAGGATTCTACCAATCCTGGACGTATATTATTTGAAAACTCTTTGAAATCAGCCTGTTTTTAATGATCACCTGACCCGTATTACGAGTATTTGATCACGAGTGTAATATTTATTCGTTACATCGCTTAGTAGGTACAAGTCCTAACTAAAGACCGAAGAGCTAGCGACTTCCTCGCACAACGCATCAGTATTGCGATACAGCGAGGAAATGCCCCCAGCATCCTCAGTACAATGCCATAAGGGCCAATCTTAGATATAGGTTAGGTTAAGTATATTATTAGTAATCTATGTACATAACTTGTTATAGTTTAGTCATAATTGAACTTATCGTAGGATAAGCTCTACTTATGTAAGGTTGTCCTATGATGTTTCTATTTATAGTCACAAGAAGTAAGTTTTGTACGTATGAGATAATGAGGCAAGCAGTCATAAATATTTATTACACACGTTACTTTAATAAAACCAAGTCGAAAGGTTCTTTAATAAAGCTTACGTACGAAATGAAATATATTTCGCTTGACGAATTAATTATTTCAGGAATCTTCCTCTAAGAATATTAAATGTCGCCAAAAACTTTGCTAGATAATTATACCGAAAAGCATATCTATACAATTTCGGCTAAAGGGGTTGGGTAAAATTTTTCATGTAAAATACTGTAAATAAGCTGATTTCGAATTAAATTTTAAAATGTTTACAAGATAATTGGAATTCAATTGAATACCTAATTGTATTTGAATTTCCTTGATTTTGCCATCACATCTAAAATACATCGAATTTTATCGTCAGATAACTCCGTGGATACAAAAATAGCAAGTCATGATTAAAAATCCACTGTTTCCTTACAGTTTTGGCCATTATTTTAAACATTCCAAAATGTTGACTGCACGAATTGATCTATCGACTGTTCTTTTTTTTATTCCAAGATTATTCCAGGAAAATTACAATATAATCTGATGTTAAAAGGATTTTTCCTATCCTGTAATATTTTACATCAGCACGTTTGCAGCATATTCCATGAAAAATGACACCTGACCCTCATTCATTTAGCGCGAGTCTATAAATAATTTTGATTTTTTAATAGAAACAACAGGATCACCCGTGTTTTTATTGCAATATTTTATTGTTTTTAAGAAACTTTCACCAAAAAGCATTAGCTATATTTTATTAATAATAATTTATTTTCGTAAAACTGACACAAAGTATACATGATTACTATATTGAACGATAATAACAGCCGTACCAACAATTAGTCGTAATGGACTGTGTCGCAGTCAAACAGAGCGTTAAGGTGCATTCAAACCAAAAGAGTATTCGCTGTTCTATCCCCCTTTCTACGAAATCAACCAATCACGTTTTGTGTAACGATCGAATTTCGTAGAGTGGGGGGTTAGAATAGCGAATGTTCGTTTGATCTGAATGCACCTTTACAATAATGATAGAGGTACACGGGAAAAGAATAACAATACAAAATTAAACTTCATCTTAACTTTAGAATTAATCATAACAGGATGACCTAAATCTGACAATGACCTATAAATGAAAAAATATCTAATTTGTTGAGAACATATGCTACATTTTTTTTTCCAAGATTTCATTGTTACTTTCACGTGGTTAATTTAGAAAATCTTGTAATCACCAGGATATTTTGATGGTTCTGATATGAAAACGGGGCGCGAAAATCTCATTTCCCGGGGGTTAAATTAAAAACCACTCAGTGAGAACTTTATATTTAATAAAACCTGAAAGGCTTCAGTCATTTTCATCCGTATTGCCCTCCAAATCCGAGTCGAATCGTGGGGTGGTAGGTAACAACCACCATATAAACGAAGACGGGGATTCGAAATACCTCGTCCGTCAAAATACCTTAAACATTAAACAACCTTAGAACGACGACATTGCAGAAGGGTTAATGAACTTTTTTCTGTAATGCAAAATGATATTGATAATACTGGTATTTAGAATGCATGTAGCCCATGTTTGTAGGTGGCCCATTAAGGAAATGGCTTATTAACACCAGAAAAATGTATTTGATAGCTACTGATGAATACTGTATTTCTATTAGACTATCTTTTAGACTAGACTGTATTGGCTTCGTGAAATAATGTATATAGTTGGGTCTAGAAATTTTGACACATTTCATAACAATAAAGTTTACACAACAAGAAGCAAAGACAGACTAATCTAGAAAAGTAATAATGTGATATATGAAAATAAATCAAAATAGTATCACTAAGAATACAGTTATAAAAAAGTAACGACCCAGCCAGTCGCCAATATGTATATTTGCATAGTAGTAACATAATTTTGCATAAAACCAGCGTGACTCAAATGACCGTGGCAATAACAGACAGAAAAAGGTGGTGTTAGTGACGTAGCTACGCTTCAAGCCGTCAAGCCTCGAAATTAGCTCTAACTCACAACACTAAGGATTCATAGACAATTTAATTAAATATTCGACAGTTCCACTCGCTAATACCGCCATTTCTCGCCAAGTGAGACACTCGGCCAAAGTTGAGGGCGATCAGCTCAGGAATTCCAATTAAAGTGTACACCTAGACTTGGATCGCCACAGAGAATGTACCGGAAAGTAGTGCAGTTATTTCAACTTTTGTTCCTGGTTTGGTTTTGTTAATAAAACAATCGGTACCAAAATCGGATATATACCTACACCATTACACAACATTAACAGCCGTATTTCAGAGCCCGAATAAAATTAAAATTGTAATGTACTTTTCTTTTATATCATTATCAGCCTATGTTAGTCCACTGCTGGACGTAGGCCTCTCTTATTAACTATGCGTATAGACGCATTAGGAGGTAAATGCCTATAATCGCCACGCTGGGCAAGCGGATTGGCGATCGCAGTAATATTTATTTATTTATTTAAACTTTATTGCACTAAACAGGAGTACAAAAGGCGGACTTAATGCCATAAGGCATTCTCTACCAGTTAACCATTGGGACAAACAGAAAGATAAAGTTGGTGCAGGGTCGTAAAGTAAGAAAACAAAAAAAAACACTAAAATCACTAAACAGCAATAAACATACACAAATATTATATGCAATTTAATAAACTTACACAAATATACATAAATATAATACATATTACCTACTGTGAAACATCAGGAGTAGGTACGATGCCTGAACCTTGTCCAAGAGATGCTTGCGCAACATGCGCTTGAAAGAGAACTTGCTCTGAGCCTGTCGTATCGATAGGGGGAGATCATTCCAAAGCCGTATTGCGCGGACCGTGTAAGAATAAGACACGAAACTGGTTCGATGTCGGGGGACAATCAGTTTAAGGCTACGGGAGGATCGGAGATCGGAGCCAGGGCGCGGAGCGTCAAATTTAAATTTACAGCGAAGGTAATCGGGAGTAAGGGGATCAAACAAAAATGAGTAAAGGGTACAGAGGACACGAAATGATCTACGCTCTCGAATGGGGAGCCAATTAAGTTTTAGTCGAAACGCAGAGATGTGATCATACTTGCGGAGCCCAAAGACGAACCGCACGCAATTATTGAGCAAACGGTCGTACCTGGAAAGGGAAACTTGGGTGAGATTAGAGTAACACACAATATGTCCACTATGATGACGCTGCTGCCCATCATCAATCTTGTAGAATGGTCAGTGACACTTTAATCCCTTAGTCGACCCTTACGACACCCGCAGGAGGAGTTGGGGTGGTGACAAATGTTTTCTTACTGCCGTCACCACACGGCATTCTTTTATATGCCTGGAGATTTTTTTTTGTGACGGATATATTTATCCAGGAATGGTGAAACAGGCTGTAAACTAAACAAATAAACACTTAAACCTAGCATAGCAGCCCAGCGCGGCAATGCGGCCAGCCTTCTGGGCACTCTACCTCCCCTACTCCCCGGCAAATTTTCTGTTTAAAATTTATATTTACTGTGTTCATACTTTTTTCTTCTGTTTTTTGAAATAAATAAATTACAAATATTAAATACTTAACTAACCTATACACATTTTAAGCATCTAGATTTATTTGCGTGTGCAAAATTTCATTCTATTCGAAGACCGGGATGTGGGTCAAATTAAGATTCCAAGATTTTCTTACACACATAGTTGCAAGTGAAACTAATATAAAAAGAGTGTTAATAAAACTGCACTTAATCAAGTTTATTGCATTCAAGCCACCTTAAAGCGAAAATGTGTAGCGAAAATGGATCACCCACAGAGAACTCCCCTCGGGAGTTCATCGCGCTCGAAGTGTTAAGTAACCACGAGTATTAATTATGATGGTCCGTGTGATGAGTCGACTAAGTGATTTGAAGAGTCATGAACATTTATTTAAAAATAAAATAATTAAAAAATTAAAAAACACGACTGCCGTTTTAAGCGAACTGAAAAGTAACAAATAATTCCTTCTTCAGGTTAATTCTTGTGAGCGTGTCTACATAATAGGCGCTCGTCTTATTACTTACTAAATTTTGTTCCGGTTGCAGTCGGGGAACCTCCATATATTTATATTTTCCGTAATGAAAGGTTCCCCGACTGCAACCGAAACAAAATATAGTAAGTAATAAGACGAGCGCCTATTATGTAGACACGCTCACAAGAATTAACCTGAAGAAGGAATTATTTGTTACTTTTCAGTTCGCTTAAAACGGCAGTCGTGTTTTTTAATTTTTTAATTATTTTATTTATTTGAAACCTTTTAGTGAATCTGGAGATTCCTTAAAGTTGGATAGAATTTCAAAAACCGATTCTGCAGAGGGCCGAAGCTTCGCTCTGAGGGCCCGAGAAGTTCCTATCCCGCTAATTTTGGGCGAAGCCGAAGGGCACGCCGCCTGAGGGCTGGAGCATTACCGGAACCAATGTTAATCTATTTCGAGTGAGTCCGCAGGGCGAGCTTCAGGGTGGAAGGCCGAAAACCGAGCTCGCGGAGTCCGAACCGCGTCACACCGACACCGGACCGTGCCCAAGCGCGTCGAAATTTAAAGCGAGGCCGAAGGCCGAGCTGCGAGAAAATTGAGCTACCATGCTTCTTCAAGCACCCCAGCATCTAAATAAACCGATATCTGTGTCGGTGTCCACACGGTCTTCACAACCGTCCCTCTTAACTATTATCGAAATCTAATAATCGAACCAGAGGGCCCAACGGTTCGCTTCGAACTCCAGCGAGAACCGAAAGCCGAGCTCCGCGTAGGGCCAACGGCCAAAAGCGGCAGCCAGAGAGGCGACAGCTTGCGAGGCCGAAGACCGAGCCGCCAAAGCCCAGCACTACCACGTCAGCCGACGGAATAGTGTAACGTTAAAATGGATCCGACGATCGTTTTGACAACCTGCAAAGGCCGTAGGGCCGAAGGCCTGAATCGTCCCTCGGAGACCGCTGGCTTGCGAGGCCGAAAGGTGAGCCCCCGGCCCGGACCACCGGAGCCAGAGTCCAGAGAGAAGACTTTCACTTAGATGGCTCAAGTGTCACTTGGAAGAAATTTAAAGCAAGGTCGAAGGAGCTGCAAGAAAATTGAGCTACCAAGCTTCTAAATAAGCCCAGCTCCACAAAGGGCCTAAAAGGCCTGGAGCGTCACTATCGGGGTGCTTCAAACGCGAGCCCGGTGGGTCGGAGGACCGACGAGTGAGCCCAAGCGGTACAATCGTCTTAACTGCCTTAACAATCGAAGCTAGAGCCCAGCGCTACCGCACTAATGATGAAAACGAATCGGAGATCCGCAGACCCAACGATCGTTTCCACAACCTGCGAAGGCTGCAGACCGTGCTCCGCGTAGGGCCGAAGGCCCGAAGTGTCCCCCAAAGGGGCGCCGGCTTGTAAGGCCGAAGGCCAAGCTACCAGAGCCCAACGCTCCTTCGCTACACGATAGAAAAGTGTAGCATTAAAACCAATCTCGAAAATTTGTTTTGAGAAAATGCGGAGGCTAAAAGCCGAGCGCCGCGTAGGGCCAAAGGCCTGGAGCGCGGCCCGACAGCGCGCTTGTCTGTTAGGGCGAAGGCCGAGCTGTGTGAGACTCAATTTACCTGGCAAACAAACCACCCCCCAACCCCTTTAGTGTTCTTCTCCAGCCGCGCCATATCGTCTGACTAAGCTCGTTTTCTAATGGCGTTACAACACCTATCATGTACCTAATTTAATTACTAATTAGATATAATATGTACCTACGTAGTTTGGGAGATACGAGACTTTAATGTGGGCCGGCGTTTTTCATCCAAAATAAGTTTTTCATACAATTTTTGTTAAGACATTTCTATTTTTAATTGTATGCGCATGCTACAACATGTATAGTCGTATATAGCAGTTTTGTTTGGCCACAATACTATTGTGATTGTATTTTTAAGGGACATTCCTCTGATATGCAAATCATATCTCGAAATCCCCAATATTTGTGAGTACGTTATTTTTTTTGATATTGTATTCTGGCCATTCTCCGCAACGCTGGCCCAATACTTGTTGGGAGCTTCTCATACATCCTTGAATTTCTTCGCAGATGTAAACAGGTTCCCTCACGATGTTTTCCTACACCGTAAAGCACTTTGTGTACAGTACTGGACAAAATTTTAGGTTGATACGAAATCGACTCTTTGGGTCATCATCATTTTTCCAGCACTTAAGTCGACACTTGTTTAAAGTAATATGTGACTGATTATTGAGCTATTTTTTTTTAATTGACCGTTACTTTCGAACAGTTCGGATAACTGAGGCAGCTGGTGGTAGCTTTTGGCAGTCATGTCATCACGAAAATTCGTTTGCCTATGAATTATTATCGGATCCAATGTATAAAATTGTTCAGTTTCTATGGGAAATTAATATTAAATAGATCTTGAAATATTGTTGTTAAAAAAAAATCCCCCGAAAGTGTATTTTGTATCGAAATCATGGAGTGAACTTAAACTTTTGACCGGTATCTACTTACTGTATATCAAATGATATATCGTACATAAGTTATTTGAAAAATTCAACGATACGAGCCGGGGATTGAACCCACGACCGCTGCGTAGTAGCCGTGCATTTTACCCCTTGACCACAAGCGCGTATGTACAATGTATCTGTTTCATACACACTTAGCGGTCAAGAAGATGTGTCAACTGTGACAGTCATGTCACCTCTTAAGCTTCGAAGAAAAACTTC
>JALPQI010011262.1:0-45206 GCA_025490895.1 Thaumatotibia leucotreta | reverse complement strand
GAATAATGTTTTGGTATTAACGTTCATGGCGTTGAGATACTGAAATAGTCGGTGGTAGTGATCCTACCTACGAAGCTGGAGGTTCTGGATTCGAATTCTGGCGAGAGCTGTGTTTATTTATCACAAATATTTGTTCCTTGGTCGGGGCTGTGTATGTATTAAAGGAAGTAATATGTATCTATCTATTATATTTATCGTCGCTTGGTATTGGTACCCATATTACAAGCCTTAATTAGTGTACCTTAAAAATACCCACTGTAAACTCGTACTATGGGTAGTACGAGTTTACAGTGGGTATTTTTCATAATTTTTTAATGCGATCATTCTAATACGAGATTCCAATAAGATACATTATTGTCCTAGAATTTAAATACGTACATTTTACGATCTTTTCCTTCAGTTTTACCACTACACGAAATGAATGTAGTTAATAAATATAGCGTAATCAGAAATAATCTTGGAGCACTTTTACTTCTTTTAGGTCCGAAAGAGCCCGGGATTTGTAGTATTTGGGGATTTTTCAGGAATTTACCGAATAAAACAAAATCGACTTTCGACTGTTTTATAAGATTTTTTGTAAAACTTTTAGCACGAATACACTTATTAAGAATGATTAAAGACAAAGACAATTAAGAATGATTGAATCAAGAAAAAATAAAGAAAGAAAAAACGTTTATTCGAGACACAGTAGAAACAAAACAAAACAATAAACATGAAAATTTCTCTCGAAATGGCCAAAACTCTACATTTTGACAGCAGAGCCAGCACTGGTCTTCCGTTTTGGCCACTTGAGATAGACACTTTACAACAAACTTACCAAAAAAAATATACACAAATTATTACACACACAAGAACTTAAAAATAAATAAAACATAATACATAAAATTAAAAATAAACTGGTTACTGGTTATCATTTTGGTTACTTGAAGCAAACTATGTATCTAGAATTTTGTGAAGCTTATTCTTAAGAACCTTCTTTATTTGTTATAAAAACACACCTGGCATTAAAACTTGATTTAAGTAGCTTATCAGCAAAACAAATATATCAAAAGGCTACTTCAGAAGTTTTTGTATGAATAAGATAAGAGCGTCTAAAAGCTGTTATAAACTTTTATAACCGGAGAACACCCAACTTGATTTATAAAAAACTTGGAAGAAACTGACAGTACTTTGAATAATTGTTATTATAATATACAGTGTGTATATGAAATATAGCCGCATATTGTAATCAGACTTAGATTTAAGTATTATAATCTAACTTTTATGACAATTATTAATTTAGCGTTAACTACCATGCCGTAATTAATTTTTGTTTTTTTTTAGCAGCAATGTACGGCGTACACTTATCACTAGTGACAGTTGTGACATTACGATGTTTATTGTCAACAAACAACAACAAAGCTTTACATTGCGTGCTGAATTATTTTATATGAAAAAAAAGTTTGCTTTTTTTTTAATAATTTTACGATAATTATATTAATTAGTGCCTATACTAAGACCCCCGAAAGTTTGCGGTTATATCAAATATACACGCTGTATAGGCATTATAATTTTGTGGATTGTTATAACTTATTTTTGCGAGTTTTTGAAAAGTAGAGTTTTCTCAGTTATTTTGCATTAAATCTACAGTCAAGTGCAAAAACATGAATTGAAAGAATCTTCTTATATGTTACGACATTCTTATCACAAAGAATTAAAATGTAATGGGCCATATTTTTGAGAATTTTATTTATAAACCTTATTTTTTTACCTTCGATTGTAGGTACATCATGCATCTACTCATAACATTGTTCTTCTCAATACGAATTAATGTCATATTGACATTTCTAAGTATGCGCGTACATTTTCCATATAAATTACTTCCTTATACAGATTATTTATTTATTTATTTGAATAAATTCCTTATACAGATTAATATCATTAAAAAATCGGAATTATTTTTATCCTCAAGAATATCAGATAAATGAATCTCTTGATAAATGACTTGATAAACAATTTATTATTTTAATCTCAACTATTTAAATAACACTCATCATCACGTGTTACGCAAAAGGGAGCAAATTGCCCCCGTTTACCGTCTAAAAAGTCCCCGTTACGTCAACCTACAATGTGCCAAGTCTATCAAAATCGAATAAAGTACAATTTTCCGCCATTACCGCCCTTCGTCTTCCGTCATTTTACGTATCGCTTCCGAAGCAAAAGAGGGTAAGACGTAAAATCCGTATGGATTCACAAGCAAAAAACCATTCTCATGCGAAATATGTAGGGCCGTGAAATCCGAAATACGATCGGGCATGGAATCCATCCATCACCAATTAAATGTTGGGTTGTTGGCGATACATTATCAGCGGATTGTGATTCCCTGATTGATCGTACTGGTGTCATGAAACTATGGCTTCGCTCGATTGGCTGGTCTATGGAGATCTGTCAAGGGTGACCGATTACTCAGCTATGGCTGGCATTCGATCATGTTATGATGATGCTAATTGAATATATCAATATTTTTGGTAAGTACATACTAAAACAAAAGTTTTGGAAAGTGGGGGAGTAAATTTAAACATACAGGTAAATTCACCAAAGCTGGCATGAATGGATCGATTAAGTCACAGAAAGTTCTAATGTTGTAAATAGTGTGGATCTCAAAATGACAGTAGATACAGGTTGTTATAAATAGCAAGGCTAAATACACACAATAATATATGGGCTTTCTCCGAGCGTTTCAACCGCCGTGAGTTCGGTGGCAGCCTTATCAGACGAATCCCGTGAGAGATGCAAGAACTTTTGGATATATTGGTAGACGTGGTTGACCACTACCAATATATCCAAAAAATGTATAAGATAGTGTACCCACGGAAATCTGGTAATCATTTTGCTACCGAAGTCACAGCGGTTGAAACGCTCGGAAAAATGCTCAGATGTCATTAATTCCATTCGTACCAGCTTTGGCAAAACGCTTAATGTTTTGAGATGAAAGCGCATGGATCACAGGTATATTTTAAAATACCTGCAAAATGAGAGGAAATTTTAATTAATTTCAAACACGGAATTCTCTATCATAGTCTCCAAAACAAGCTTAATTCATCAAACATACAATGCAAGTGTAATTAATATTAGAGCATTCCCTTTAATCTCGACGCTTATTTCATACCTTTCGAAATTAATAAACAAAAAGACGGTAGGTTGCCATCGGGTCTATTGTCACCGGGATAACAGGGAAAAATACGCGCAGTTCCGGGCCCTTTGTGCCCCGTCGGTCCAATTTACGCATTTCTTTAATCGCGTTAGTAATGCATTTATCATGGCTTTTTGCGTGCAAAGGTTCGTTCACTTGGGGATTTCAATAAATAATTTTAGAATTATACTTTCGTACATATATTTAAACATAGGTTTAACTAGGTGTGAACACACACAGGGCAGAATTGTGATGCCCGTACATTTAATATTAAATTATTGTACTATAGAAGCAATAAATAAATTAGCATCAATTAAGGACAAAAATATGTTTATCAATTTGTATTTACAGTACCTACAAGGTGCAGAAATGGATTCATTATTAACTCTGTAGTCGACTTTATATCTAGGTGATAAAGAAATATCATTTACTAAAATTATAGACGGATCATTAGTAGTAAAAGAGGTTTTCTAAATTATTGCCGAACATCAGTTTTCGTAGAATTTCATTTCGGCCTGCAACGTTAAGGAGCATTTAGACCAAACGAGCATTCGCTCATTCTATCCCCCACTCTACGAAATTCGTTCGTTAGACAAAACGTGATTTGTCGAAATTCATGGATAGAATGAGCGAATGCTCGTTTGGTCTAAATACACCTTTAGATAATTTGCCGACTGCAACGTTTTGCAGGCGTATCTTTCGCATATTATCATAATTTCCCCCTTACCCTAAAAACCTACCTTGCCTTAAACCCTACCTTACCTTAAAAGTTGAAAAGTTCGTTGGGAACTGATATTCGGAGAGCAGGATACCAATAAAAAGCACCAGTAACTGAATAATGATTAAAACTTCATTCCCATACTAAATATTCACTACCAACCGTTAAATGTGCCACCGTTTTATCGATAAACGTTGATAAATAATAGACTATTTCCAAATAATTCCCTTCAAAATCTGGTGCGTGAAGAAATCGTCACGCTAAATAGTTAAAGCATCTCAAATTGCCCCTCGATGTCTTTTTCATTTGGATCCAAGCTGCAGATTTGTAGGCATTTAGCAAGATTGGGGTCGAATAGTTCCCATGATATTGGGGGCTGGGGGTTATGCTATTTTAGTGTCGTTGACGGATAATTTATGGGCGTGCAACCCTTATCAGTAGCAAAGTTTTTGGCTCCGTGAGCGCTGTTATGAAACTATCGACAGAAGATATACTACTATCTCGTTCACTCTAACAAGTTTAATACTTATAAATAGCATGACGGTTTCCGTAGCTACATTTGCGGCAAGCATAGCTAATGTTAGTGTAGATACTTATCTTATTCGTTATTTGTACAGCATTTAAGAAGCCAAAAACCACTGACGAATATGTGATGATAATTATTTTAGTTATAGGTATATACGTATTTACTATCATATTACACGTAATTTAACATTTTGTTTACTCTTCACCTACACGTTTAGTATGATCTCATTTATTTTTTTTCCTACCTATTAAACCTACTGTTTGCTTGTTTCCTACCTATTAAACCTACTGTTTGCTTGTTTTTTTTTGCACTCTGAAGCTATGAACAAAAAATAAATTGCTGTTGCTATATAATTGCATTAGTTGCCTACACATGATTATTGAACTCATAGTGCAAGCTGTTCTATGTATTTCCATTGTTTAAAATTACTTTTATGTTTGTTTTTTGTATTGAGCACTTTACAATAATCTCTATTTGTGCGAGCGGATTGCTGGCGAGTATCTCGCGGCAAATGGTAAGGGTACATATGAATCGGGGTAGTTTGGGGTAACGGCCTGCTTGTTATAATAGATATCCGATGAAAGATTTAGGGAAAGTTAATTTTGTAATTCAATGGGAAAGTTAATGTTTTATAAACGTACACTCTTAGGGCCTTCGCTAAGGTGTGAAATCGAATTGGAGATCAAAAATGTAAACAAATGGGATACCACCACAAAAAAATGATCACGAGAGGGGGTAATCTAAAATCATTGAAATACTTATAAAAAATGCGTATTTACCGTCACTGACGGTACGTAGGATTTTTAAATATTTTTCAAATTTTTTATACAAAACATTAAGCGAAATATATAATTTTTTTAATGATATATTTCGCTATTTTTAATAAAATGTAAGGTGTTTAATTTATACTACTGGCAATGATAAGAAATCTTAAACATTTGGTTTGCAGTTATAACAATAACTAGTTTATTCGTAATTTAATACGGTAACTACACTAAGAACCATTTAAGAGGGTTCGCATTTATAACTATGTACTTCAAAAATCAAAACGAGAGGGTGCACCAAATGACTGTTTTATGAATTCATAAAAACTCCTAATATTTAGCATTACAAAGTACATTAATACAGATTTTAGTATTTTTACCTACAAATCAATCATTTTCATGTTTTAATCGAAATGGATTCGATCGTAACTAAGATGACGACTGGAATTCGTTCCCCGACTATCCTAAAGATTAAAGTAAGTAAGTAAGAAATTCGTTTTCAAAATTTGATTATGTTAATTATTTACATCATTCTAGCAAATTTTCTAGGTTTTATTTTTGTAATCAGGAACCGTGGACACTCAGACGTATATTTTTTATTGTCATATCCAAAATATGTTAACGATTGTGATACTTTGTGTATCGAACATACTTTGACTTTCGCGTATCAACATCTACACATAAAACATTGTCTTAGGTTTAGTACCTGTAAGGATAGTTGTAAGTGTAGATATAAATAAAATTAAAAACCAATATCATAATGCGACGTTAATTTACAAAGGTGTTAAAAACTACATTTGATATGAAACGTTTTATACCCCTGGAATGTCACTTTAACATTGATTTTGTAATGTCATGTCATTGTCATAGATTGTTTACATTTTTGATCTCGAATTCCATTTCAGAGCTTAGGTTGACGCGGAACGGACGCTTGTCTAACAAGAAATTGTATGAACGGCGCTAACTGGTGCGTGCGCGTGCAACGGATTTTAATACTGAGCAGGACATGCGAGCGTATACGCACGCGGCGTAGGCCCTGTACATTCATGCTTGTTTTTGAATGTGGGTGCGTTAAATGAATGAGTAGCGTGCAAGGCCGTGTGGTGACGGCAGTAAGAATACATTTGTCACCACCCCATCTCCTTCTGCAGGTGGCGTAAGGGATTCAAGTGTCACTGACCATTATCTGATAAAAGATTGATGATGGACAGCAGCGTCATCATAGTGGACACATTACTGCGATCGCCAATCCGCTTGCCCAGCGTGGCGACTATGGGCATTTACCTCATAATGCGTCCATATTCATAGTTAATAAGATAGGCCTACGTCCAACAGTGGACTACAATAGGCTGATGATGTATGTTTGTATGATGTAAGTAACTTTTACTTTAGCGTTTACTCAATACGTAAAATAAGTGATAGACATGCTCTCTCCATACATCAGTGCGAGCTTCATTTAAGGCCAAGCCACATCAGATACTCGTGCAGCGCGCTGTTCGTCCCATGAACTTTGTAATTAATTATTACGTATTTTAAGGTACGTACAATTTGTAATTGTAATTTCACTAGAGATAAACTTCTGAGCCCGATGAAAATACAAAATTTGACAAGATTGGTGTATAGGTTATTCTTCTTATTCTAGGTAATCCATTTCAATATCAGATTGTTTTTGCAGTGAAACATGTGACACATGTTATTTTAAGCACGAAAAGAAACCAGAGAAACAAAAGCAAAACGCCGACAAATATTTAACGCTCTAACACGTCCATTCCTCAGTAATGTTGAACCAATTTGTTCACAAATGATTTGTCAAGTGAAACTATTCTGAAAATCGGTTCCACATTTAGCTCCAAAGGGGTTTCTTGAAACGGTCCCATCAAGCTGTAGACAATGACAATTTTCACAGAACGAATAATCTCATAGAGGTGACTAAACATTTTTTTTTTTCAATATCTGTTATCTTCACAATTTTTAATTTGTTGAGTTTGGGCATTTAACCCTTTACCTACGGGTGTCAACCAGAGTTGCCACCACTGTCAAATTAAAGTCATACTTTGTAATGGTGTCAAGTCAAACAATTTAATAGCAAATATTATGGCCCCGTAGGTAAATTGAGTTACCGCCATATAAAATGTGATTAGGTAGGGTGCTCACAAATATCTGAACTGACTTCTATTGTCATAGCGTTAGAGTGCATTTTTGGATATATTTGAGGACCGTGGCATATCCGATATATTTTATGGCGATTGTACATAGGTACTATTTACAAGGATTAAATATGCTCGTGATCAAAATAAAACAAAAAAATGCTGTAGGGACAACGAATAACAGCATCCTAATAAAGTATTATATGATTAGGAAAATGAAATCATTCATTTCTAAATCTCGTTTTGAGGAACCTTGACGTTGAATCTCGTTAAATAAGATCACGCCACATACTCTATGTTATCTATCTTTTTGTCAGTACCAAATAGTTGAAAAAGAATATATAAAAACTTCTAAGCTAAATGAATTGGAAAATACCAGATGTATTTTTACATTATCAAATGAGAGACTGATTTTGATCTCTCAGTTGATAATGTAAACATAAAATCCTTAGCGATAATACATACCTAAGAGTTTCTACTCCTCAAAATAAACAATTCCAACCATGATACGCCAAAAAAATCAATACATTAACAAGATATACAGTAAATCAACTTACGCCATTGCAAAACGCAATATCTTTTATGGCATCGCGCAATGTCACGGAAAAGGCAATGAGGTGTGCGGTGCTCACAGCTGCCGCCTCTGCCGATAATGACTGCTTGTTTTGTTACATATTGTATAAGTACGATATTTTGAATCCCGACTTCCGAGCTATATGATTTAATTTTTAATGCAGCTGGATAAAAAATTACTTTTGTGAAGGACCACTTTGAAAGGTTAGAATAACAGAAAACCTAAAAACATTCTTAATTATGTACCTAACAAAACACAACAAAATGCATATTGATTTTCAAATTTAAAAAAAAAACTTCAGTATGTAAACCTTTTTTGAAAGGGAATAGTTTGATTTGATGCCAATTCGTAAAACTTTTTATAACATTTTAGTTAAGTATTAAACTGTGTTGCCTTTTGCTATTCTGCTGAAATTGAACTACTATTGTACTGGGTATATTATAATAATCATAATCAAATGATTTCATTTTGCGCTCTTTATAGAATTGAATTTGTTCTACGATCTATAACGGGCTTACAAGCCATGTAACGTTTGACTTTGAACCAGTGCCAGTGAACATATAAACTTTCCCACACTTGATTCATAATACGTACGCATCTGCAACCACACACGTCTATGGCATCCCTCCGGGAATAGAACAGTAAGTTGAGTATATAAATTAGCTGTCAGGCCGCTAATCGGTCCGACAGCCCGCGATGAAACTTTAGAGTCTATCGGCGGTCGCCCAAAATAGCACAATAACGGTTATTTATTCTGTTATCCTTTTAGCAAATCCCTCGAGAGCTTCAGCTTGTTTAATGAACCCATTTCACTGAACATCCAGGAATCCTGTTTACTCGAAAACTATTTGTATATTTGTGAAAACAACTTTCAACACTCCACGTTTAATTGGTCTCTGATGGAATCCCCTATTTCATATTTGAAATGAGAACGCAGCGAATCCATTCAACGCTTGCGTGGA
This sequence comes from Thaumatotibia leucotreta, assembly GCA_025490895.1. Lineage (NCBI taxonomy): Eukaryota > Metazoa > Arthropoda > Insecta > Lepidoptera > Tortricidae > Thaumatotibia > Thaumatotibia leucotreta. The sequence continues at coordinate 36,343 of JALPQI010011262.1, read as the reverse complement.
GCTGATCTCGACCGAAAAAAGCCGCTCGGATGTAAAATCCGATCTTTTATAGCTATAGCAATTAATACCGCACGAAAAGTCAGCGGAAAGTTCACGCAAATTGAGTCAGATTCACACGCTCAGAAAAATGGCGCACAATAGGAGACAATTACGGTAGTAATGAGAGCGGCAATGATAGCGATAAAATTCGCGACACAATACCGACATAATTAGGATTAACTGTCTCATTCCCTCCCACATCCGACGACATGGTCGGCCATTCGGTCCATTGATGTTCTCCAGAGCTCCCTAGTTGTTCCGCCATTCGCGTCTGTTGCTACTCAAATTATTTCTCCTTTAATGGTAACTTATCGTCTTTTCATTGGATTTATTCCTCGTTTGTATCTTCAGAGATAATCAGTTTGCTTATCGGGTGCAGCAATTGATTCCAATTTAGACTTATTGGAGTTCATTCAAAGTTTAACATAAAAATTCAAAAACCGCATAATTTTCAATTAGGAATTTTTCCTTAATTCGTAAAGTTTTGATAATTTTATTCATACAGTTCCAGGTGCTTAAAGAGATTTGATTGAGAAGTTACTTTTGTGAGTTCTTTGAAAAAATCTCTATAGTTTAGCTAGATTTGCACACAACGGAGAGCTTGTCTCAAGTGCCACCACGAGAACCTCTAGAACGGAACGAAGCTAATATTTGTGTAGCTTTATTACATCTTTGTTAAGCATGTGTTTCTGAAAGGAACCATTATTAACTTGAGCGTTCTTCAGTTTTTTGTTTACACAATTAAAACGATAGTTTTCTCGAGTCGGAGAAATTCACGATTCTCTGTTCTTCGTTTAGAGGGATTTGAAGAGCCATAAGCGAACAGTACGCTATTGTACTGGGTTTTGGGGAACAATACTGCATTGTTCGTGAGATTTATAAAATGAGTTTCTGTTTGATACAAGGCTTGAGTGTTTGTTGTGGTGAATTATAATAATAAACAATATAGTGCTTGAGATGTCGCCAAATATTTTAACGTATAAATGTGTTAATATTCATATTTCCATGAAAATGTTACCAGTTTTGAAGCAACTGAAAAAATTTGTAAAGTGTCTTTAGTAAATTGAAGCCAACCCGATACATTTATTTCGAGTAAAATAATTTCACAAGATAAAATTCATTTTGGTAAATTAAAGAGCCATTGGCACAGTCAAAGTAATATTTACGGAACATTAACTTATTCTCATCTATAAATTATAATCAAGTTCGGTAAACTATTTATCACAGCGGAGCCTGCGGCGTCAGAAAACAAACAAACAAATAGACATATTATACAAATATAAATGCAAATGATTTTATAATTAGCTAACGTACTGTATAATAAAGAAGTACAGCTATTAACACAAATTGTATATCTAAGCGCATTTCGTGAAGCTTTGTAAATTCATATGGGACGAGATTGCAAATATATGCTTACGTTGCCGTGGAACAGAATATCTTGTGATCCGTTGATTTCTACTTAGGCTTAGTTGTTTAAGGACGTTTATTTAAAACTATTTAAATAAATAAATAAATATCTTGGGACATCTTACACAAATCAACCTAGTCCCACGGTAAGCTCAATTAAGGCTTGTGATGTGGGTACCAGGCGACGATATATATAATAGATAGATACATATAGATACTTAAATACATGACAACCATGACCAACGAACAAATATTTGTGATAAATAAATACACAAATAATGGCTCGCCGGGCGTGATATGGCGATAACAAAATGGAAATAATTAAAAATGTATAGAAAATTTGTTTAAACGTCCAAAAATCACCAAAAAAGTTTTGTGGAGATAAGGAAAAAAAATTTTTTGTCACTTCTACAAGATGATTTGTTCTATAAATATTGGATGTCATATACCAAAGAAAAAACGGCCAAGATTACCAACGTCCAAGGCGAGAATCGAACCGACGTGCTCAGCTTTCGCGGCTGATGCCTGCGGCCGCTCGTTCTTCCGAGAAAGACCGAGTGGCCGAGCGGTTCTTTGGTATATGACATCCAATATTTATAATTTATATAGTATTACATAAGTAGCGTGACTACTGGAGAAAAAAGTACAAATCAATATATTTAGTTCATAAATAATTTGATTTATGTTTTCACAATTACTTCAATTATTTGTCCTGTGAAAATTGACATTGTCTACAAATTGATGGGACCATTTCAAGAAACCCCTTTTAGATATTTTCAGTACAGATGGTGCTTTTATTACGCATTATGTGGCATTATTGCGAGAAGTGGTAAATTTTTTGTCAGGTCGAAACTTAAGAGGGCTATCTGTACCTACTGAAAAACGTTCGTTACTATGGATGGACCGCATAGTGCACTTATGAATGCGACGTCGCGCGAGGTATTAACTAAATACCACGCCACGCGGAGGTAGCGTAAGCAAACCACATACCTCTTATTTTGGATTAAAACTATTGTGTTGCTTTAATTATTCATAGATTCAATGCTCGCCGTGAAGCCGTACATCGTCATACGGTGCCTTAACAACTTAATAGGAAATTATGAAGTCAGCAGAAACTGTACAGATTTATATATTTATGAATTTGATAAAATATAATTATTCAAGGATAGCTGACATGGACATTGAACCGTGATATTATTTCCTATTGGAAGACACAATTCTTGCTCAAATTAGCTGTATGAAATAACTTGACATTTAAACAGAGAAAGTACCAAAACAACTCGAATAAATTTAACGCAACAATATCAGCATTATAATAACTTAAGTTGAAAGCTTGTCACACTTATCTAATTACTTAAATAAATGCGACGATGCTATGTACCAAAGTGATTTAAAGTAAGTGTAAGATTACAAAATTAACGATAAATCTTTTTTTCGAAACGTTTTATCGGTCACCTAACTAACCGTATCTTATGTTAATGCAGTAATAAATAACAGAATTTTCACATAAAGGCGCCCATAGCGCCATATTGGAGGAAAGCTATCAATCAATCCCTTGAAATTCAATCTGTTCTCTTAAGACCCTTCAATTAAGCATAATTTAAGATAAGCCTTTAATTTTTACTTCTCCGGTGGGCTAAGGAAAGTGTAAGCCAGTCATTAGCCACCTTTTTTAGTCGATTTTTGTACCTTTTGTCTTAAAGCACATCATATTTCTTCGATATCCATAATACATGAGATACGGTATACTTCAAAGCAATTATGTGTAATAAATCACAAGCTAGAGCAAGCTGTATTTTGTTATGCAATGAAAAGATTCTATATTTAAAATTTGTTACAGAATGACCTAAAATCGCCGCTTGGATGGGAATGGAGAATGTCAATGAAATGACATTTTTTACGATCCCTCGTCGGTGACCGGGCGTTATCTTCCAGAATAAATGACCAATTAAACAATCTAATTCATTTCGGTGGGTCCCAATCCTCGACAGGGTGGAAACATAAATCAACATGCCGTCGAGTGGCGATAAACATTTTGTGACTTCCAACTCAGGTGATAAAAAATGCCCTCTTTTTTGGACATTGCACCCGTAAGGGGCGACATTTTTTAACCCTTAATGACTCTTAATCGTTGCAAGGGTAGCTTTGAACGTCAAATCACAAAAAATGGACGATGCTTTCAATGACCAATAAATGCAGGAAGCTACAAAAACAGATGTAGGTAGTCATTACCGAATATTTTTGAAGTTGGGTTACCGCTTTAGTAAATATTATTTTAAGGAGCCTACTCTTTAAGTAGCAGTTAATGGGGTAAGCTAAAAGTACACTTGTATTATTAAAGTGGCAGAATGCAACCTCAATGCGGATAAGAGAGTCAATATTTTGATAGCGCGCGTGTGGTAAAACATGTGGTCAAACATTGTGCAACCAATGTTTGATATTAGTCGTAGCGGCGCGCTTCGGCGAAAGGCACATTCGCCACGCGCAGAGTTCAAGCCAAGTCCTAAAATAGCCGGTCTGGGATGAATCAACCGCTGGAAACTTCAAAGGCAATACTTTCGCGGAAGTTGACTTTATTCCTCTTTTTATTATCGACAACATTATGGTGAACATTTACTATCTAAATCTTTCCAATTCGCTGTGATTTATTGCAGCTATAAGTACGGATTGATTATGCAGCGACCCATAAATGGGTCTAAATTTTTAATACTCTAATTTGAAAGTTCGAGGAATGCCTAATGGCGTGGATAATTTGACACTTCGCCCACGGCGGGCGGTTCGAATTATTCACAATTTTATTGAAGACTGGGAGATTTATGTTCACAGCTGCGTAGTCAAAATATACCGCACTGGAAGCCAAATTTGTATTATTTATGATTTGACACATCTAAACATGCTGAATCATGTTATTCACAATTGTAAAATGATAGTATATTATTATTTGTAAGTTTGTAACCCGTCGATAATGTTTGATATTCTCTATGCTAACAATATTTATTGTGAATGATTATCGCATAAACGTATTTTTTTTACTCATAACTTTTTAGTGGGTAATATTTTATGAAGCTTGCCAAGTACAAAAGTTTCTTAGTAAAGTAGCTTTTAAGAAAGTTGGCAGCAATTCCAGAGTTTTTGCTTCTTGTTACTTGAACCACTGGTACTTGGCCCGCTTTCCACATTTATATTTTGGCACGAAAATTTATTACAGTAGGTATATAAATGTTGCTCCCTTCATCACGACGTTTTCCATATTGCGTTAAAAAGTTATACCTACGTAAAATTGTGAGTCGCATCGCATATTTTTTTTAAGATGTTCTATTTAGCAGGTACTTCGACTTTCAAAAATGGCCTTTGAATGTACTTACAAGTATTCACAGTGACATGCATTATTTGCAAGTGCAACAAAATGCATATTTGTAATAAATACTGAACTTAATTTAGTTATCAAGTGCGTCTTATACTCTTTAAATAAGTAGTACTTACTCAATATTTTATATCAGTAAAAACATCGTATTTTTAAATTACTCCATTAACAAAGAATTTTATATAGCGAAGAAAGAAAAAAGGACCTTTATTTTGTATGAATAAATAACCGGTATCCGATCCCCCCGGTAGCAAGCATGATAGACTATTTTACGTAACGAGTAAACGCATAAACGTTACTTGCCAACTCGTGGTAAGCACATTGATTGAGAGAGCTCAACCAATGACTCAGTTTCTCGAACACTCGATAAATCGTACTCTTAAAACCGTGTTAAGAAAAGATTTCGAGTTATTATTTATTTACACATTTGTAAGTTGTCAAGTCATTTGCCAGCGGATATTACGTACGTGTTTGTTTGTAATAAATAATTCTTAAATTAAAAGCTGATTTTGTAAATCGGTTTTATTTTGGGCAAATTTCATTGAAAATTTATTTTAAGCAAGTTAAATTTATAAGTTCACTCGGGTATCGTTCTTTGTTCACTTAAGTACAAAGTAATTTATTTAGAAATTGTGCTATAAATTGCAGCTATACTGGGTGAAATCTTTTACATGATACAAAATCATACTCATGATTACAGCTAATTACTATGGGACCATTTCTGAAAAAGTTACCACAGGTAGTTTCACAGATTTGTATGGAAAGGTAGATTTCGAGTTGTCATTTAATATTTATACAATTATCATACTGATCACTTTCAAATGTGTATAGGTACATATTAATGCACTCGACTGGTAGTAATTACATTTTTTTCTGCCGAATTCGATATAAATCCCATTGTAAACGTTGATAGTAATCATGAGTAGATGCAGAAAATATAATTTTGTATCATGTAAAAGATTTCTCCCTGTATAATTAGCTATAAAATTTAATGAAACACGCTAAAGTTTACATGTATAGACATCATAAGTCTAAGGCCTGAGTAAAGGCTCGAGCGGAGCGGGTAGCGGGGCGTGTGGCGGGGCGTACATGTTAAACAAATGAAAACGAACGCGCGTGGCCTAAGTGCAGGCCGTACAAATCACTTAGACGCGCCGCTGCAGGACCAGCTAAACTTGGTCCAACATAAGCACGCTACTAGGACAATATCCGCGGGCAAATACGAAGTACCTAGAATGTCCAACTTCTACGGAGATAGGACACTCAAGAAACGAATACCTTACTTGCTAAACTCCCAGCGGACATTGTCAATGCGCTTTAAAAAAGCAGCAAAAAAAGCCATTTCTTCAACGTCCTGTAAAACAGCTCATCAGACTATTATGTGATACCGAAGTAATACAGATTACTATAACGAAAAATGTTGATAAGTATGTTATATATTTGTATTTGTATTCTTTGATTAAAATTGAGTGAGACTGAAGTGCCTGCACAGTCAAATTATATAAAATAGTTTTGTGGAGCTATGTGTAATAACTATTTGTATTCTGATTGTTTAATAAATAAAATAAATAACGCTCCGCTGGACGCGCCACTCGACGCTCGCCACTCAGGCCTACTACTACCGCGAACACCCAAATTCGTAAAATTCCGGTATTTGTCTCTGTCACTCCAACGAAAGCGACATTAGAGCGACAGAGAAAAATCCTCGAAATTTACGAACTTCGGTGTTCGTGGTAGGGCGCAGACCTTACTCTAAGAACCGCTATGGTTAGAATACCGGTATTTCGTTAGTATGCCATGTGGTGACGGCAGTAAGAATACATTTGTCACCACCCCAACTCCCCCTGGGGGGGTCGTAAGAGTCGACTAAAGGATTTAAGTGTCACTTACCATTATTTGATAAAAGATTGATGATGGGCAACAGCATCATAATAGTGGACACATTACTGCGATCGCCAATCCGCTTGCCAAGCGTGGCGATTATGGGCATTTACCTCCTAATGCATATAATTATACGCATAGTTAATAGAAGAGGACTACGTCCAGCAGTGGACTATCATAGGCTGATGATGATGATGATGATTTCGTTAGTACAAAAATATTACCTATTTAACAGATTTTTGAACAAATATCATGGCCTGGCATGGGCCTATAGGAGATTAGACTGTGCGAATACCAACGCGTTTGTTTCATATATTTTATCACCGCTGTCTGATGTGTGACGTAGCCAAGTTGCCAATCGCTAACGCTTAATAGCGTATCGCCGTTCTCTGTCGATCTTCTTCATTAGTGCGACAAGGATAGTCGCGTTTTGTTCGACAGAGCGTTAACATAGTCATTTTGGCTTCAACTCATGGTAAGAAATCGGTTGTTGTCTAGAGGTAATGTTGTACATTTCTGCACGTATGTTTTTGTTTTGTTCACAACTTTACAATGGGGTTAGTCGAGACAATGGGGTTTTAAATTAGGAACTTTAGTAGTTTTTCGAAATAATATCATTGTTTATTAGCTATTGAAAATCATAAGGAGTATTTATTATTTATTGTTAGGAACATTGTTATTTTGTAATACAATATCAGTATGCACAGTTGGGTCAGTTTTTGTTTCCTTTTGGAAAAATGCTTGAAGCAAAGGTAGAAATATGTTCATCGTATATCGTAAATTAATGTGAAGCAACGGTTTTTTTTATTTCACTTTGGAGTTTATAAAAGAAATATAATAAGATTTTTATCATAGTTTGTAATGGATGATAATTATTACATTCTTCTTCTTCTTCTTCTTCTACTCAAGAGCCTGGCTCTTGTCGGTGGAGTAAACACCATTCCGTTCATTATTACATAATTATTATTATATTCTACAGTATTAATTTTCAATTAATTACTCTGCTCCAAATAAATGCTTTTAGTGTGAAAATTGCATTAATTATTAAATTTTATTATAAATTAATAAAAAACGAAAATAAATGAAACTAGTCTAAAAGTAACGTAGAACTAGTAATCTAAATAGAAAAACTATTACACAGAAACACTTCAAAAATTAAATTAAAGAGAAACTTCGTCAATGATCTTTTAATAAATAAATTAGTTAAACTAATTGGACACCTTACTTACTCGCATATTAAACGATATCAAGTAATTAATTAACTACTCAAGACAATTGTTCTTTGTCTATTGAGTTTATTTCTAACAGTACTAAAGCCACATTAAACTAAGAAACTCATACAGTAAATTATCCGAGGTTATCAACTGAGGCTTATCTAACCCCTAAACAATGATAGCTTTCAGTATCTTTAGGTACTGGTCTCACAGCGAGCTATTAAGCTATGAACTACGGGCTATAAACACGAACAAAAGATATGCACTCCCGTGTAAAAAAAGAGACACGGCGATACTCGCCCGGCGGTGATAGCTGATAGCTGGGCGAGTATCGCCGTGTCTCTTTTATTTAAACGGGAGTGCGTATCTTTTGTTCGCATTTATAGCCGATAGTTCATAGCTCGCGGTGAAACTAGTGCCTTACCGAGGCACTTATCGTTTGTATACGTGGTACTTAATTTCTATAATTATAATCTTCAATATTCAAAAATACTAAAGTCTACCTTAATATTTGTGCAATAATGAAGAATGTTTCTTCAATACATTGATACTGATATCTTATAGCAAAAGCGCGAATCTTACCTAATTTATTTTTACGTATTTTGGTGCGGCTTATTTTTGTATTGTTTTTACATGAAATCGCTTCGATCGCTTATGTTCCATCTAAGAACTTGAAATTAATGTACAATAAAATAAGGGTTCACTGTTGGTATCGTTCCCGGTATAATAAAAAACAATTACAGGCCATTATTAGCAATATTTCATTGATTTAGGTAGCTTCAATGATTCATCTGATGTCCTACATATATTGTTGAATATATACATATTAAACCAAGATACCGAAATTTAATACCGGTAAGTAAATTTGTTTGAAATTAATCCCGGTTACGTATACGATCCCTGCTTCAGTGTCACCTCATTGGAATGTCACTGAGTACAGTGTATGACACCTAGTCACCGGAATTCGATATGTTTAACAAACCGTTTCATTATTTAGACAAGAAGCGTTTTATGTCATAGATAAATAGCGTTACTGTTGCCAACTTTGTGCATAATCTTGCTTCTGTGTTTAGTTGTGTAGTAAATATAAAGATTCATTCATTATGAACGTCGCATTAAAGTATACCTACTTCAATTTATCACTTGGTAGGTGATTCAAAAGATAATGTTTCAAATTATACCTACTTAATGATGTATTATGAGATGATGAATACAAACTGGGATGTTGGTGAACTTGATCTTTTTCTGTAGCCTCCTGTAGTTTGCTGAGTCACTGATAACCTCACACAAACCCTAAATATTATATAAGGTAACTTTTAGTTTGGGACCAACACCGAATTTGCAAAAAAAAACACTTTCCCGTTTATCGTCGCTTAGCACCCACAACACATAATTTAATTAAGCTTATCGAGGGACTAGATCGTACTGTTGAAAAATTGTCTATGATTTTTATTGATTCTTTTCAAACCCTAACAATATATCCAAAAGTCCTAGGTGAAACATTTAAATCTCATAACATCATGTCGCTAACTAACAAACGCAAACAATTTCTTGTACACCTATTTCAAAACGATTTCGTAGATTTTGAAGTTTGTAACACATACACCATTTATATGTGCATTCGTTAAACGCAAAGGCTTGCATCCATGCCCGTCTGAGCTCGACTCTAGAAACAAATATAAATAACTTATTTAGCACTTATGGGCCGTATCTCATTGAAATAAGACACAAAATGTAAACACATATTTGACTATGGATGTATAATCGGTAACACAAGCGAGTTGGACTTTGTCGTTAGCAAACAAAAGTTTTTCATTTAAACTGTTGCCGTTTGTACGAAAATACTTTAAAATAGTCTAAGAGCTAAAATTTAGGGTCGAAATGTTTATTTTTTAGAAATAACTGTTAATGGTGAGTTAGTATGTTTCCAGTGAAATTGAAAATAACACTTGAAACAAAACTTTTGTTCCCAATTATATCGAAATATCTGAAATATTTTATCGCTTCTGAAACAGTTTTCTTAACCTATTTTCTTTAGAGTGAAATGAATGTTCTGTAAGTCTTGTATAAGCAACGTGTCTATTCAAATGTTATATTAACATGTTTCGGTGAATCTCAGAAAACGTCTAACAATAAAGAAATCGGCTACCTTGGAATGGAACCAAGCTACGAATATGCACAAAGTAGAATCATACGATTTTACAATCACCAAAATAATCGCAATCTTACCGGTTCTTCTTGGGTCAGCGGTGTAAGGTTAGAACTGGAACTTAATACTTAGACGATTCAAAAGAGTTTGTTGCTATTCCAATTTGAGTAAATAATTATTTGACTTTGACTTTAATACGATTTTACAATCGAAGACGTTCTAAGACATCGGTTACACACTAATCCTGGCATCAGTTCTGTTGTTTGTTGACTGATGCCAGGCGAATTTGAACTCTGTGTCTTTGCACAATTCATCTAATCGCTGCCTTAGTCTTTCTTCTGTTTACCTAAAGCATTTATTTTATGCCACAGTGCAATTCAAGCGCACATCTTCATTGTTCAGTAAATCGGGGGTGTCAAATGGGTCGCTCCCTTTAGAGGCTTATCTCTGTTTTTTATGTTTTATTTTGCAACATTTCTGCGCGTCGATAATCTGGGTTTATTCATGTTTGAACAGTTTTGTCGTTTATGGGTGACATTCGACGTGATTTTGTTTATCGATATTTTATGAGAAAAGTTCGGTTTATTTATAAACATGTACAAAGCCTTTTGAATTTTAATTTAGTGTTGTGTGGACTGGGAACATTTTGATTGGTTCGGTCGGTAACGGTCATTGATTTACATTAGCTGTGGGAAGTTTCTACGTATTAATATAAGCGAGACATCCTGTTTTTTTTAGTTCTCATAATTATACTCATTCTGTGGTGTTGCCAGTCTCGTTGTGTGGTGACGGCAGTAAAAATATATTTGTCTCCACCCCGACTTTTTCCGTGGTTGTCGTAAGAGTCGACTAAGGGATTGAAGTGTTACTGATATGACCATTCTGTGATAGAAGATTGATGACGGACAGCAGCGTCATCATGTTGGACACATTACTGCGGTCGCCAATACGCTTGCCCAGCGTGGCGATTATGAGTATTTACCTCCTAATGCGTTTATTCGCATAGTTAATAAGAGTGGCCTACGCCCAGCAGTGGACTGAAATAGGGTGATGATGATACTCATTCTTGCCATAACTTGGTTGCCAGTACTACTAGAATTACGTAAAGGTACACCCTAATTTTTGAGTACCTCGGTATTTCTATGCGATTTTTTTATGCGTAGGTATTTTTGTTCATTACCATCACCACTTTATTTTCGCAAACGAGACTATTAGGTACGCCAGAATAGCAAATAAACATGCGTCTGCTACAAGATCACCAAAAATGACTCCACTATTTATACGCAGTTCGTCAATAATTTGGGAATGGTAATGACTTGATTTGTGCGACGGAATAATCGCATAGAATTACCCACCTATGCGTTATTTATTTTGTGCTGATTATTCCTGAACTTACGCCTGTATATTAAATTACCAGATTTCATTCATAAACCGCCAAAATTCACAATGAAGCGGCCTCTTTGTGCCTTTCACAAAAGCAAGCGAACTTCGTGAAATGGGTAAAAATAATCCCCCGGCTGGTCCTAATACATCACGCGACCTGTCAATAGAAACCGCACGAACAAAATATACCATTGTCAGTGACATTTAGCCTTACTTACTAAACCTCGTATCTTCAGCAACCATTTCATGGAATTGTCGCCTTTCTTTCCCTGTAAATAAGGGTGTTTTTTCTATCTAGTGACTGGTGCAGAGAGGAAATTTAGTAAATTTGTACAGGGGCGATTTTGTACAAAGTTTTCTAAACTTACGCAATTTTGGGCCAGACACCGGCCGGCAAAAAGTTTTCGATAATCCCGTATTGTTGAAGGCAATTCACGCGATTCTTGCTACAGAATGTAATTTGCTGTGTTATATTTTGACTTTTTATTTTTAAGTAAAATGACAGTTCCAGTAATGGACTGGTATTATATACGTATGTAATAGACAGGTAAATACTAAAATAATCGTACAGGGACGAAAACCTTTTAGGATTTGAACCCGGAGGCTGAGCTACGTAGCCCGATAATATTATAACCTACCTAAACATGAATAAGCGACAACGACGACAACATAATTTATCTAATTCAAAATACGCGAATGATGAAACACAGGACGTCTAAACTTGTGATCCTTTTAAGAGAACCAGTAGATAAGTATCGTATCGTATTCTAATAAGAAAAAAAAATGTGTTATTTATGATCGGTCGAATAGCCCAATAGCCAAAAAAAAACAATTTTTCCCGCGATTTTTTTATCTTCTCTTATCAGAATATAACAGTAAATGAGCTCTTAAGAAGCTCCCTATTGTTTTGGCTACGCCCTGTTTAAGACTATTTCAATTACCCATTAGTCCATCGTCTTGTACGTAAATCAACGCCCAAGATTAATGAAAGCGGCAATTAAAAACTAAAACAGCTGTCGACAAATAACCAAGTGGATTCTTAAATTAGATTACTGGATACATTTGACGTACAATTAATCAATTTCGAAACTGGAGCGCCGCTCATATTTCACGAGACGACGACGATCAATCGCACTCTGTGTGGGTCTTTGAGGTAGCCCCCGTCAAAACAAATATTTAAAGGCCTAGTAGCCTAGTTGGTAGTGACCCTGCCTACGAAGCTGGAGGTTCCGGGTTCGAATCCCGGCGAGGGCATTATTTGTGTAGGTATTTATTTATCACAAATATATGTTCCTTGGTCATGGCTGTCTATGTATTTAAGTATCTATATTAATCTATCTATTATATATATATCGTCGCCTGGTACTCCCATCACAAGCCTTAATTGAGCTTACCGTGGGACTAGGTCGATTTGTGTAAGATGTCCCAAGATAATTATTATTTATTTATTAAAGGCTGTCACACATGTAGTAAGCAATAATATAAGCGGGAAGCCCGGATAAGATAAGCGATAAGTCACGTGACTATAATAATGTACGAAAATGGCCACGTGACTTTTCGTCCGAATCTGTCATTCTCAATTTTATTACTTATCACCAGAGATCGGACAAATGTGCGTCATTGTTCGCAATAATATGGACATGACTCTAAAGTTGATTAAATGTATAATTACACGAATCATTTCTTGAAATTTGATTTCGATGCTTTAAGGCGACTATTTAAAAAGATTTTCATAGTTACCGGTATCGAATCGGTAATTTTCTGAAAATGATTAAATGATTAATTAATCGTGAAATAAAACTATGAAAACGGATAAATCTGGTCGTGGTCTGCGGATGTCATCCGCAGACCACGAACCCTGTAAAGTGTTCGAAACGTCGGAATGAAGTTAAAATTAGTTAAAATACGCGAGTTTATCCGTTTTCATAGTTTTATTTCATGAGTAATCCTCGCGGTAACCGAAGAAAATATTATGATTAATTAATCGATCAAATTTGGAGTTATATCCATATTATTGCGAACAATGAAACACATTTGGCCGATCTCTGCTTATCGCTTATCGTATACGATTGCTGAATGGTATCTCGGTTAGCCCGGCTGCTTTCTGATTTCGCCCCGTTCACGCGTTTTCAAAACGCGCAAGTCTGACCGAGCCTTTACTAAACATGTTTCATTTTTATAATAACACCCACTACCGTGTGTATTTAACGATAGCGTAGACTTGTGAATATTTTTATAATTCACGTCCACCGTATAAAGCTTGAGATGTGACAGTAAACATTACATCACATACTCCAAATGTTCCGAGAATAGGCGGCTGAATTATAAAGGGAAGAGTAAGCGGATCGCGACTAAAAATGCATGTAGTCACTGTACATTTGGTATAGTGACGAAATGCCTTTTTTGTTGCGTCAGTAGAATGCAACAAAAAATAATGTAATATGACTAATTTTCCATAGCATTGAAACACTTTACATCAGGGACCGGAACCGGTATTTTACAAACACCGCGTAATAGCCTAATATTTTTAAATGTTTCATACTTTTTATGTACAGCTCATTATTTTCTGTTATTTACAATATGATATTGTTAAATTACCCTAATTACTTACAATTTATATACCGAAGAACGAAAAAGAACGAAAAAAACCCGTTATTTTATGGACAAAATAACGGTTCCGGTCCCTGTTTTACACAATGTACTTTACCTTGGAACCAGTCGGCTTAGCACATGATTAGTGCGATAGTATGTCACCACGAGATAAACTATCCATATCCATCCCTCCTAGTTAGTAAAAGATGGAAAATCTATCCCGCGGCGACATACTGACGTACCAATACATATATGTGTTAAGCATACTTACAGGTTGATTTTTGGAAGAAAATTTCAATGATATTTATTTATTTAATAAGGTAAATAAGCTGTAGAGGGAGTCACTAGAAAACGTATGCCCAAACGGAAATAAAGTCCATTCATCCTGTCCATTCGTCCATTTGTCTTATCTAATAAACAACTTTCTAACCTAAAAGTATACGTTTTCTGTTGTAAACTGCTGTTTCCTTGATTAAAAATTAGGCAATTTAGTAATCACTACGGACGGGAAGCACAAATACGGACTCAGGTATTTTAGTAAAGGCAAATATGGCTATTTACAACAAAACATGGGTATTTTAAAAACAAACGGGTCTTAATCGCGTAAACTTACGTTTAATTATATCCTGACGTTTCGGGCATGACGTTACACCCGTGGTCGCAGGCAGAAGTTTACGCGATTAAGACCCGTTTGTCTTTAAAATATGAGTGATAATCGTGAAAGTTTAAATCAATACAGAACACGGGTACTTTTAGATTAGAAAGTTGTATACTAGATAAGACAGCTAAGGATGAATGGACTTTAGGGTTCTATATTGACTAAGGAATGCTAAAAACTGTCTACCAAATACCTCTTAACAGGTCAGAGAATAAACAGACCCAATAATATTAACCAGTTCTGTATACAATCTTCAAATGTTAATATACTATGTTGACGTAGCAATATGTGAAAAATAAACATTTTGTAGCCCAACGCTTAGTGCGTTTGCTAAACTTATCTCGGCGCACCTCGAACCAAAAAGTCAACAGTCATAAGTACTTTAAATTGCTAGTCAAGTATGTGTCAAGTACTTTGTCAAAGAGAAAGTGATTTCCCTATAAGGTTATTTAAGTAGACAGGCGTTGTAAGCGTTATCAACATATCTATGTAATGGCTTAGAGGAAAAACTCCAAGTTATAAACTTCAGTGTAGTCGTTCTACTTTATAAACGTCTCCAAAAAAGAGGGAGTTTCCAATTACTCTAAACCGCCTTCGCTTACGGATCTCCTCATTTCTGATTCCATCACGCAGAGAAACTCCGAGCATAGCCCTCTCCATAGCTCGTTGAGCTAGCTTTTAGTAGGTAACTATACGAGCACGCACTCGATTTATAAAATGTAGCCATTGTTTAGTTATTCTAAACTGTAACGATAATTTTCAGTATAACCGCTGTCATCGTGCAAGTGGCCATAAATTATAAACTTAACCCGGTTTGTTTTGGTTAACCGTTTGTTTGAAACACATGCGCGTGAGAACACTGCTTAAGTTGGATAGGTTAGTTACAACGTTAAGTAAACAAATAACTTTACTGGAGAGCGATCTTTCATCGAAGTCAACAAGTGGTCCGAGTATGGGAAATTAAATGGAGGTTATTCTTTTAACGCAGCATCTTGCTATAATGGTATCAAGCGGATATAAAACAATATTTTTAGTACATATGGTGCCTTTTTTAGGCGCTAGTGCGAGAAGTGGCTCATTTTACGTCCGGTCCAACTTCGGAGGGCCATCTGTACTAAAAAACGTCGTACGAGACACGTGCATAAAATAAATTCGTAATTGGTGTCGATTTGAAACACTCCCTGCTGTCATGCTTTAATTTATCTCCACTCGTTTCAAACTTCATTTGTTTCTCACTTGTATCGTAATGTACTATTTGATATCGAATTACGTCCCATAAAACCACCCAACTATATTCCAATACTGCATCTAAGTAGTGGGTAGGCAGCGCATAGGCGATTTTTTGGTCACTATGTCTGTGGGCCTCAGTTCCCGCTTTACATCAGGTGGACTGAGAGCTCAGTTGTGTACCTTCGTCACATTAAAAAAAAGTTCAACGTAATAGTTGGTAGACTCGTCGTCCCTATTCATCCCGTATAAATATTAGGTATCGTTGAGATACCTAGTCACCCTAGTACAGTAGTTAATATAAGCGCGAATAGTATGCATAAATGTATTATGTGTTTACACTAATTAAATTTTGTGTGCGTATAATTAACAGAATTTTCACCTATGATAAACCCATTACCGATATTTAGAATTCAAACATTAATTAACAATGCAATTTCATATCATACGCGGAATGTAACGAGATATTAGTGTAAATTAAACTGAGATTGCAAGTCTAATGACCATGTAGTTTTGTTTGCTTATTTGTGCAATCATCTAATTCTTTGCAAATGATTTATTATTTATTTATAGTTAATAGGAGAGGCCTACGTCCAGCAGTGGACTATCATAGGCTGATGATGATGATGATGATGATGATGAAATGATTTATTTGTGATGCAGAAAAAATCATTCATTCATTATTTGACTATTTTAAGTGGGTATTCAAAATTGGGAATCCTGTAAAGGTGCATTCAGACCAAACGATCATTCGCTATTATAACACCCTACTCTACGAAATTCGATCGTTACACAAAACGTGATTCGTTGATTTCGTAGAGTGGGGGATAGAATAGCGAATGTTTTTTTGGTCTGAATGCACCTTAAAAGCTGTATTTTATACAACATAGTATATTGTCTCTTTTTTTAAGAATTAGGTTTGTATGTCCGAAAGAATTATGCATTATTTATTCACTAAGCTACCCAATAGGAGATTCAAATATAAACTTAAACTACCAGCAACAAAATAAGAATTATATCGTAAAGCACACATTTATGCTGTAAAATATGACAACCATATCCCGGATTATATATAAATAAATATCTTGGTACATCTTACACAAATCGAACTAGTCTCATGGTAAGCGCAATTAAGGCTTGTGATGTGGGTACCAGGTGACGATATATATAATAAATAGATACATATAGGTACTTAAATACATAGAGAGCCATGACCAAGGAACAAATATATTTATTATAAATAAATACACAAATAATGCCCTCGCCGGGATTCGAACCCAGAACCTCCAGCTTCGTAGGCAGGGTTACGCCAACTACGCTACGGGTGCTGACTAATAACGACTAATAATATGTATACACATTAGAACGTATCTCAAAGATGTAAGGTGCAAAATCGTTAATATTATTTTCAAATCAGCATTGATAATTGCAGAATACTGCAACACTAATTACAAGTTAAAATGAATGGACGATCAACACGCCTATGTTGGTAAACAAAACTAATTAAGTAGGCGTTACTTCAAAACAAACAATTGTCGAATGTGAATTGACTTGGGAATTATTTCACTATTTTAATTATACCTATCGAAATAATACAGTTCACGAAGTCATTATTACCTACGTGTGACCATTCGTCGGATGACAAGCAAAAAAAGCTTTTATTTTTTATTTCGGTGATTATAGAAACACCATTAAAATAGTATAATACGACACAAGTGCGAAAAACATGAAATTCGTGTCGATTTAAAACACTCCCGTCGGCACTCGTTTCGAATTTCCTTTTTGCACGTGTCTCGTACGACGTTTTTTAGTACAGATGGCCCTCCTTAGTTTTGGCCCTGACGTAAAATGAACCACGTCTCGCACCAGCGCATAAAAAAAGCGCCATCTATACTGAAATATTTCAAACCCTCCGTAATAATCTATACCTATATTTTTTTCAAAATACCTTGGAGATGCAAGTTGTTTATTGTTTTTACAAAGTGACTAATAATACGCGTAACCGTTTAATTATGACACAGTTGCATTATGGATCCTGTGTTATAAAAAGACAATACAGAAACCACACCTCATCCGTTGGTATGAAAAATCGATGTCGTTATATTCACTTCACCTATTTAATGATTTCCTTTTGCGACAGAGTTTTACAATGAAACACATCCGTTATCATTTTCCCGCTTTATTGTTTATCTGTACCCGCTTTTTATGTAACCAAAATACCTATAATCTTATCTGGGAACGCTTTTTACGCAATTTTATTGCTGGAATTGTGATAAAAATTGGCATCTGCAGCCGAAAAATCGTAAAGAATGGTAATAAATCAAGAGATAATCTTTACATTTTATTACATGACCTAGTTTAAACTTTTATGTCATTCTGTGCCATCGCATTATTTTTTATTTTAGTTTATTTGATGCATGTGTCTTTTAGGGGTGTCACAAAACGCTTAAAAAGGGTCACGTAGTATGGGTATGTTCCCTAACATCACATTTAAAACGTAATGTAATGTAAACATGAGTATTATATACCTACTATCATTAATCAGTGGTTGAAATAACATAACTTTACAGAGTTTAGTTTTCTGTTAACTGTCTAATTACAAGTTTGATACAAAGTTTAACAATATCACACATCATTTTAATCATTACCGTATTCCACATCAATTTACATAAACTGTATACAATTCGTGGTCTAATTACTAACGAGAATTACGATTAGTTTATAATAGCTGGCTATCTCAAGCACTTATTTCATTGAATATTACCCGCACCACGTAACCAATCATAATAATCAATTAGAACCTTAACTTGAAGCGACAAGGTTCAAAACGTTAAATCGAAAACAGATACCCATGCCTTTCATTTAAGTTGAGTATTTGTTTTCAATTACACATATCAATCGTTATTGGATCAAGTGAAGTATCTGTCAATCTTTGTTTGAGCTTCCTTGTCGATTTATACCCTTCATACAGGATGTATATGTCACTTTGTAGGGTTCCGTTGACGGCAAAACCTGAAGCTCTATAGTCTGACTGTCAATGGACAGTCGCAGCAGGAGTTATTATTTCTTTAAACGGGTTTTTGGAGATAGTTTTTTGTACTTGTACTAAGGAGTTATTATTTCTTTAAACGGGTTTTTGGAGATAGTTTTTTGTACTTGTACTAATATGTATATTAGTACAAGTACAAAAAACTATCTCCGATACTATTAAGTTCAAATTTCCACCGCGCAACTCTAAATGCCAACGCCAAATGTCACATACAGGGTGTTTGTTATGTCGTTAGCCAAATTTGGATATGTCGTGTATAATTTGGAAATGTTGTGTACTGGTGATGTCATACGCGATCACCAGTACACAACATTTTTGAAAAAAAAGTGACACTTTTTTTTAGTTTTTTTTCCCGTTTTTTATCCGGCAAAAACATAATTTGTGGTCGCTAGGCAAGTTTGTTTTAATCCGTGCGATTCGATGGCAGACAAAAGGGTAGCAGGTTCGAGTAGTCAAGTCTTAGCCAATCAGGAGTTCATCACAAGCACCGAT
The DNA here is from genome assembly GCA_025490895.1 of Thaumatotibia leucotreta. Lineage (NCBI taxonomy): Eukaryota > Metazoa > Arthropoda > Insecta > Lepidoptera > Tortricidae > Thaumatotibia > Thaumatotibia leucotreta. Next base: position 16,888 of record JALPQI010011262.1, on the reverse strand, counting down.
CAGCCGACGTCACTCACCCCACCATCGGCACTAAGCAATGAATAAAATGTCCTAACTACATGCCCACACGATTGTTATTTGATTAAAACTGCCCAAGCACATACCTACCTGTACCTGCTCGTCGTCATCAACAATTCAATTTGCTTAGAGAGTGCATTAGAATCGATATCTGAGGTAAACCAGTACGCGTTTGTATGACGGAACATTTAAGTTACTCCGTTCTTGAGGTCAAATTATGCTGGCTCGGCTGATCGCAAGATGCCATGTGCCATTTCTACAGCACTCTGTAAACAAAGAAGGAGTGCGCTTGCGTGAACGCGGTCGAGTCAAACTACCCTCAGATCGGCGCGCAACTCAAAATACCCTCATTATTAGTACTGTATGCGATAGACTGATAATGCTGCCTCGTGGGATTTACCTGCAAGTTAAGCTCCACCTCCATTCCCCACTACGCGTAGGAAACTAGTTACGTACGTTATAACGCATGGAATTAGTTACCTTATGATGGTTAATTAAAGTTGCAAACTCAAACACCCTTTCCAATCTGATTTGGCAGTTATGAGATAGTGGGACAGTACGCAAAGTAAGCAAGTGATCATAGTGACCAAACATTCGTTAGATAATGGGATTTAAAAAAAAATCTATAACAAAAAGGATAATGAAAAATGGATCATTTTTGTTTTACCAAATATTTTTTTACGCCTTTACCCAACACATATTGCAATATGGCTAATGATATAAAAAACACCCTGTAGAAGTCGTTCCTTTTCTAAAAAATAAGGTTACTTCCTTTTAAAAAAATATGTAATCACTACTATCTTTTTGATACATATTATTTCTTTTTTATTGTTCATTGTTATAAACAATTCGGTGACAGCGGTCGAATTAGTACGTAGATATTCGACGAACAACATTCGCGAGTGCGCGACGTGCGTCACCGCTCGCCGTGAGGCCCTACTGATGTACTCCCCGGGGTGGCACGACAGTTCGAATCGAACGCGCTAGTTGGACAGGCCTGGTCAATTTTATGTCGATACCTCCGCCCAGCGTGCATTTTACGTGGGTTCTTTCAATTATACCTCTAGATAGGGTTGCCAGATTTCATTTTGAGATGTACAGTCGCCATCAGATATGTTGGAGCCGCCAGGGTGCTCATAAATATCTGAGCAGGCCTCTACTATCACGGCGGTAGAGTCCATGTTCAGATATTTTTGAGCACCTTGGCAGCTACGATATATCTAGGCTTAGCACATGATTAGTGCGACAGTATGTGGCCGCGAGATAGGTAATATCCATCCCTCTTTTATTCCTTTAGTTAGTTAAAGATGGAAAATCTATCTCGCGGCGACACACTGGCGACACACTGACACATTTCAAATACCATGGCCCGATGCCTCATAAAACTTTCAAGTGGCATCGGGTCATGGTATTTGAAATGGAGTATACCAATTATGTGCTAAGCATACTGATGGCGACTGGAAATAAAATTACACGATTTGTCGCAAATAAGAACACGAGAACTTGTCAAACCATTTAATTTTAAAACAAAATAAGTTCAAAAACGTCTCCTGAAGGGTGAATATCTGAGCGTTTCAACCGCCTAATTTTGGTGGCGTCATTTTTGCCGAAGTTTCTAAACGTCTCAATGTTATACTTGGTCATTTGTATACGGTACCGTGCCTCCTTCAAATGACAATGTAGCACATTGTAACGGATATAAACTTCGGCAAAAATGATGCCACCAAAATTAGGCGGTTGAAACGCTGAGATATTCACCCTGAAATCGAATAAATTGTCATATGCCTTTGGATAAAGTCGAAAATTCTTTAACATAAACGAATGTGTATTTAAAGTTTGTGCTTTGTGACAAGTTTAAGAGTTTCAAATCTCAACTTGACAGATGTTTATAGTCTCTATAATAACGCAAATAAATATGAAGTTGTTTACATTAATGTTTTGAGTTCGGAAAGTGTTGACTGGTTATTCGTTTGTATAATTTGATTGTAGAGGTCCGGAATTTGGAAACAGATGGGTCGACATGTTTTGAAAGCTCTTACTATGGAGTAGTGTACAAAATATTGCGTAATGTTTAGATTGCAATGGAATTTACTTCCTTTTCTATATGTAGTTACCTACTATAATAAAGAAAATGTCTATATCACATCAGCGATAAATCACATACCTACCTATTTTATCGAACTTAATTTCTTAAAAAAACTTTATTGTACTGTTATCATTACTCTTAAGACACAATCAATCTTAAGTTATTTATTTCAATATTTAATGAGATTAAAACAAATACTCGTACCGTGTTTCGTACATGAAATATTAATGAGAAAAATTGTATTTTTTAAGTGAATTCGATGTATGACACATAACCCAGGCTTTTAATAAGCAACTTTCAGTTTTAAAAATATCACTGGTTTTTTTTTAAATATACTAATATTATTATATGTTTCGTGAATACTGAATTCATCATTGTTTAAACGTATGTAGAACATTATTATCTTGAAAACATGAGAGGATGTGATATTTTCCTGTACACAAAGTAAATGTGTCTAATCTTTATAAAAGCTTTCTACATATTTACTCAACCCGTTGACGTTTCTTCTTAAAACTTTATCGTAGGTCATAGAGTGTTAATTTAATGAACTTTATCTCCACTATCTTGACTCTAACACTTTGAAAGACGGTGTGAAGGAATGTTTTTGTTATTTTACGTGTATTTACACCGTAAAGTTAACAATGCTGAGATGGAGTGGAGAGTAAAGTGATGAAAAATTGACGTGACGAATAATTCTGTATTGTAACATATGTAATTCTGTATTGATTTGATTGCAATCACGGAAGTTTCTATATAAAGTCCATTCATCCTTTTTAGCTGTCTTATCTAGTAAATAAGTTTCAAAACCTGTACTACGTACCTCTACGTGTACTTTTACACGTTTTCTGTTGTAAACTGCCATATTTGCCTATACCAAAATACCTGAGTCCGTATTTGTGCAGTTCATCCGTAGTGATTAGTAAATTGCTTAATTTTTAATCAATGAAATAGCAGATTACAACAGTCAACGTGTACTTTTAGGTTAGAAAGTTGTTTACTTGATAAAACAACTGAGGATGAATAGACTTTAGGTACGCCATTTTGTGGTTAGTGTAAATAAAAAACAGAATCACGATAACCGCTCCGATTTTCGGGATATGGGTGGTACAGATTTTTTTTGTATGAGGTTACAAATCTTTCCGTCAAAAGTAAGGGTTCCAGTGTGAATATCTGAGCGTTTCAACCACCTAATTTTGATGGCATCAGTTTTGCTGATGATTCTATTCCTTATGCTACTTTGCCATTTGAAGGAGGCACGGTACCTTATACAAATGGCGAAGTATAACATTGAGACGTTAAGAAATTTCGGCAAAAATGATGCCACCATAATTAGGCGGTTGAAACGCTCAGATATTCACCCTCTAGAACCCTACTTTTCTTGTTGGACGAATATAAACCGATAGGTGGCTTGTTGATAAGAATTGTTTGGTCAAAACCTAATTTGTATGTCCCAGAAACGTTCCCTAACTTTTTCAGTGTCCACAGGAAAGACGCCCGTTTCGCGAACACTGTATGCCCCATATATGCCAACTAAAAAAAAAAATCGCTTCTATCCCGTAATCAAAATACGATGAATATCACCGGTATATTTTTACATCAACTATAAACGTTTAGGCAAAATGTTCACCACAAAAGACATGAGAGCTTGCGACGTTACAGTAGACGACACGTCCGATCGTGCGAAGTGGAAGGAAAAGACGGGAAAAGCAGACCCCACAATCAGATGGGAATAATCATGCTGAGGAGAGAGAGAGAGAAAATGTTCACCACCTTGTCTTGTTTTTCAAATCATTCAGAATCATGAAATTTACATATAGTTTTCAATTTAAACTCTTCGCAAACCGTTCGTATTCAAATGGTATGGGTTCGAAAACTCACCGAGACGGGTCGCCGAGTTTCCTAATGTATTATTGGATAAAGGCTTTATGAAATTCAATGTAAACCGGAAACTACGCTAAATTAGATGGCATTAAACCAATAAATTTGATGAATTTGTCTTCCCGCAAGAAATGGGATTACGTTCCTTGCCCTTTCCGTGATATCTGAATTACGTTGGTTGGGTTTGCTTTGAAAGTTAAAAGCGTTGAATGTAATTGTGAATATCTGAAGAGTTGTGCATCGTCCTGTGGTACAAAAGACACGTGGTTTGACACTTTTGGGTTTGTTATTAGATAGTTAAACGCGTTGAATGTAATTATGAATATGTGAAGAATTTTGAATCGTCCTGTAGTAAAAAAGCTACGCGTTTTAACATTTTGTAAATTAGACAGAGGATAATCACACCCAGGGGACAAAAGTAGCTTAGTTTCTAGTACTTCTAAGCAAGGTATTATGTAAAATGTAGCTCAATGCAACAGGTTCTCATATAGAATCATGAGCGTAGCGAGTGACACAAAGGTTTAGTAACTACTATCATGTTACGCACGCGGACCTACTTACTACACGGAAAATTTAATTCATGTATTTGTTTTGATAGTTTGGACCTTACGCCACAGTGCTGCCATCTCACCGGCCCATAGTGGCTCAAAAACCCTTACTTATTAATTTATACTACAAGTGAACATAATAATGATACTTATAAAGCATTTTTAAATTCATGTTGAATGCACTTCGCTTAGGATAGGTCGTTCAAACATTTTGAATATTCGTTTGTTTCACGGTTCTAAATTTCTCGATCTTGTGACAGACTTGCTTAGCCACTCAATTGCTTCATGCAACTGTGGTTACGAGCTGTCAATCTTATTAAATTTGTAATGTAAAATAAGAGAGGTATCAAATAAAAAGCAAGTGGGTGGTTAAGGATACGGGCCCAACACGTAAAGTCCTTTTGGAAGAATAATTGTACAGAACTAACAACAGTTTTCTTTATTTCCAGATGAGAGAAGAAGAGAATGAAGCGAGCCCTCCAGGAACACCTCACGTCTCTCTGAGGACGTGCCAATAGTCACCATGCATGCGCTGACAGTTGCCCTGTTGGGCGTCTTCTGTCTCTACTCAGGTAATTTTTATATTAACTTCATATAAAGAAAGGTTTCTGTGAAAAAAAAATAGCCGTAATGCGCGCTTGGACCATAGCCACGTCTTTCCAACTCTTAATTATTACTTGTCGCCCTGTCGTCATTTCATTAATGGGTGAACATCTGAGCGTTTTAACCGCCTAATTTTGATGGCATCATTTTTGCCGAAGTTTCTAAACGTCTCAATGTTATAGTTCGTCATTTGTTATAGGTACCGTGCCTCCTTCAAATGACAAAGTAGCACATTGTAACGGATAGAAACTTCGGCAAAAATTATGCCACCAAAATTAGGCGGTTGAAACGCTCAGGTATTCACCCTAATAATGATCGGACACAAGTCTTTTGAGTTCCTTTAGGGCATTCAAAAAAAGTCTATACAGTTTAATTTATTATTATTAAGTTTAGTCTTTAGTCTTCAGGGTGAATATTCGGTGTTTTTACGGCATTTTTAATTTATCATTGTTATCTCGGCAAAAAATGATACGAGATATGACCTAAGAGGGTTATTTTAATGTAAAAGTAATCCAGTGCCAATACCAAGTCAAGCAGAATAAATTTTTTTGCTACTCGTCCTTTCCTTTGGTAATAATCAGAGATCGGACTGTGCGTTATTGTTCGCAATAATATGGACATGACTCCAAAGTTGATTGAATAATTATTCATTTTCAGAAAATTAACTTTTTGACACCGGTAACTATGAAAACCTTTGTGAATAGACCCCTCAAAGCTTCGAAAACAAATTTCAAGAAATTATTTATTTAACGTTTTGCTCTGTCAACCGGCTGAAGCTTCTTAGGCAAGTCTTCAAGTTTTTGGTCGCCGCGATACAGGCACGCCTGGTGCGGCTACCAATGTTTATCCAATTGTCATGTAATACTTTTTGTTTAATAAAGATTTATCAATTTTTTTTTTTATTCATTCAATCAAATTTGGTGCCATGTCCATATTATGCCGAACAATGACGCACATTTGTCAGATCCCTGGTAATAATTGCGAGACGACAACGATGAATTCGAGCGGTTTAAAACGCTATTAAGGTGCGTTCAAACCAAAAGAGTATTCGCTATTCTATCCCCCCACTCTACGAAATTCGATCGTTACACAAAACGTGATTGGTTGATTTCGTAGAACGGGGGATAGTACAGCGAATGTTCTTTTGGTTTGAACGCACCTTTAAGCGATCACCCTTAAATAGCCTTAATGCACGCTTTGATCATAGTCCCTGTTAGTTCTGTGCTTCCATTCAGGTAATTTAAAATAGATTCGTAATTATAAATATTAATCTGAATACTTTACAAGTTTATATCATCGTCAAGTATTGACACTGATTTGCTCTATGTCTCGCGTCTCCCTGAGGGCGTGCCAGTACTCATCTTATTCAAATAATAATACATCTTAGAACTAACATACATAAAAAAAACTAACACATAAAATTGTTTCATAATTTATTGCTCTATGGTGCCAATAAGATTCTAAATAGTGATGATGATGATGTCCTCCCAGACGTATCCGTCGACGGCGACACCCTGGCTAGTTTTTGCTAGCTCTTTCATGAGCGCGGGCGTGACTAGCAAACCCAAACTTGGTTCTAAAAGTTCTGTTGCATGGAACACAATATAGATTCCCAGTACGATCGTAAGTGTAGTTGTAGGAGGGCTTGGGCCGAGTTTTGCGGAGCTGACGTTTGGCGTCAAGGTCTTCAAGACGAGCGAGTTCAAAATTTACTAAACCCGATTTGACAGCAGACTAAATAGTAACAAATAAGCAACGACGACAGGGTTCAACCGAGCTAAATAGCGAGCACCCTCTAGGGGCGAATTCCCCTACACCTATTAGACTTTAGTACCTTGCCGTACCATCTTAGATTTGAACCCACTAAGTCAGAAATAACTTTAAGTGGCTGTATTGTCAAATGGGCGCCGTTTAGTGAGGATTTAAATCAGGCGAAGTGCGTGAGTTTCATTTTATTAATACAGTTAAGTATGTACAAAGGCAAATACGCACAGTCAAAGACAAAATAAGGCGTACACAAAAATATGTCCAGTGCACCAATTCTGTGTAATAAGAACGTCGTAACATATTTATTTAAGAGCGGATTCTTTCGATACTTATTTTTGCACTTGACTGTACCTATATTTCTAAAAGTGAAATGGTGCTCATTTGCTCAAAAGTGTTTGCTATCATAATTAACATTTCATGCTCGTAACACAGCAAGCATGCTAATTTTGAAACGATTCACTGTTTTCAGATTTTTTTACTCGTGCCCGCTTATAGAATATGGTAGATAGATACATAAATTTGAATTTTATTTTTTTCTTTTTATATACTAGACTTTTATTTTTTAAGCTGATAGACGTGTCGATTTATTATTTACATAAATGTCCTACATTAAAGTATGCCATCAATTTTTCAAATTATACATTTACAATAAGAACAGAATATATACGTCAAACTTAACTAACCTACCTAAATATAACAACAAAACACAATAAATAATATACCTAAAAGATATTTCGTATTTCACACACATCTCAGTTGGTGTTACAAACACCAAACGTTCAAATTATGGATAACAAATTAAACGCCAAATAACGTCCCTCCAGGACCGTAACTTAGTGACAAACATCATTAGGATAACAAAACACACATGCATAAACTCGCATCTGTCTATAATTCCCAATCAACACCACAGTCTACTAAAAAACCATGTCTGGATACACTCCGACCCTCAGTAAATGATGTCGCAGTGATTTAATTATTTTAGTCTGTGGTAAAAAGCCGAGGGCAAGTCTGAATGCTCTGTGTAAGGTTCCGTAGGTTATCGGAATTATACAGATTTAAAACTTAATAGCACTTAAGTAGGTAGGTACCTACAGTATTTTCGCCAAGAAGCCATTACTACTTATTTTTGCAATAAGATTGAAAACAAGATGTTCACCCTGTTACTATTAAAATATTATAACGGTAAAGCCCTCAAATAGATTATTTTTGAATTTGTCTCCAGGCCTACTACAGCGAAAATCGGAATTTGTAAATTTCGAGGATTTTTCTCTGTCACTCAATCGAAGACGTCATTAGAGTGAGAGAGACAAATCCTAGAAATTTACGAATTTCGTTTTTCGTGGTAGGGCCGCAGACTTTTTATTGTGGTATTTTCATATTATCTAAGCAATTATTGAAAATATTCCACGAGTAAGAAAAATATTCGCATAATTTTATCCAACAACACCCCCCTCCATAAAAGTAGAAAAGGAAATAACCCCTCGCATATCACACATTATCAGTCTCTCCTAATCCACTGCTAGGCCTCTCCTATTAATTATGCGCATTGGACGTTTAGGAGGAAATGCCCATGATGCACACTGCAAGCGGGTTGGCGATCGCAGAAGTGTGTCCACTATGATGATGCTGCTGCCCATCACCAAAACGAATTTTCAAACTAAAATCCCTTAGTCGATTCTTAGGGCACACCCACGGGATCTTTTGGGTGGTGGGAGATATTACATTTTTACTACCATGTGTGAAACGTTCCAATTTACATATAGGATGTAAAGTCTATTCCAAATACGAAGGCCCAATTCCACTGTCATTAGGCGTCAGCAATAGGATCAGTGATAACAAAAGAAACCTTGCCAGGCCCTTTTGTGGCGTGATATTTTATGCATACATCGGTGTACCACACGTGCCAATGTGTACTGGACCAATGAAATGATAAAAGTTTCGAGTGGCATCGGGCCTTCGTATTTGAAATGGACTATATACTAAACATAATTTTTTATTTTATTTATATACATTTTGGTAAATGGTGTTGATACTTTCCTATGTCGTCAACTTTCTTATGCTAATCAACACTAAGCGGACGAATATACATAACAGACAAGGCGAAACCATAAGGGTTCGTAATCCACAGATAACGGAACCCTAAAAGTCAGCACCCCAGGCGGCAATCAAAGCGTAAAGAAGTTAGGCTAATGTTAAACGACGCCTATCTTTTGTGACTAATGCGTGATGGATGTTCCGTAAAATGTGGTGAAAAAACGAATAAAAATAAACAACGACCGTAGCATAGTGATAAAACGGCCACAAGACCATATCGGTCCATTTTCTACGCACGGTTCCGTAGTTCTCTCGTCGTAATACGTCGTCGTGATGTGACGTAAAATACAAAATGAAGTATCTTAGTAGCACTTACGTCTTTTCGCCGTGAAGGAGATACTATTTTTGTGAACCCAAAAATGGGTTTACTGATATATTGATTACATGCTCTAAATTGCGCGATGTATTGAAAATTTTCAAATAAATGACTGATTTATTTGAAAATATTCAGTTCATCGCGATAATTGTCTTTCTTCTGATTCGCGCTAAGAAACAGGTCCAAAGTTAGAGGGTCGAAGCACATTTTTTGATTTTAAAGACGCATAATAAGAAAAAATCACCTTATAAGTAAATACCCCGTTTTTGAAGACCCCTATTATTTTCTTAAGACATATAGGTACACGTATAGCCGCGGACGGGCATATATAGCAATTTGGAGAATATAAATAAACGCTCCTAGTTGACTACGGAACCCTAAAAAATAACAACGAATGCACTATAGCGCATGGCATTGTACAGAATTGAAAAATGGTTTATATCAGAGAACGGCGGATAAACAAAACGGTGACACTTATGGATATTTACGCATGTGTGACGCTTTATAAAAGTCCTTTATTATGTTCATAAACATAAGTCTTTTGAATGGAAAAATCTTTTCATTTTAAAAATTAAGTAAAACTCGGAATGATCATTGTTGAAATGTTTGAAAGCGTTTTTGAATTAAATAAATACTCTTTTTTTATAACGATTATAAATATCATCAGAAGTATGCTATCACAATACAATACAATACTCTTTATTGCACACCTCGTAACATAAAAAAGAAAAAAAAATCGAATCTTAAGGGTAGAGGTAACACAACAGGCGGTCTTATCGCTAAAGAGCGATCTCTTCCAGACAACCTTTGGGTAATGAAACAATGCAACCAGTAAAAAAACAGTAGGTGATGCAAGACTTTCAGAGAGAAAAAAAAAACAATTTGCATTATGTGTGTTTCCATACAATCTCTTTTGTTAAGCATAATGAACAAAAATGAGCTATACGTCCGCATAAAAAATACATACGGCATGTGTATGTGTAAAATGTAGCAGGGTTTTACGTTATCTTTCGCCGAACGTAACATCGATAAATCGAGCGAGTCCTTTTAGGGCCCACTCTTATTAATAAGACGTATCGGCAAACAGGAAGGCGGTAGGCTGAATAAATAAAAGGTTAAGTTAGCAAAATGAAAGCTATCTGATGGTAGCTTTGTCCACAAAAAATGGCGATCGGCCGTTGCGATAACTTTGCGTAGCTACTGACATCTATGTTTAGATCAACAAGGGATTGTGATAGGCATCGCTTTACACTTTGGTAGGCGGTTTGAATGAAAAAATGCTGTTTTTATTTACGTGTTAGAGAAGCAAAACTGGAATAATAACATTAAAAAAAATAACTAATAAAATAAGTAAAAAAAGTTTTAAGTTAAACGGTTTTTATTGCACCAAAAACTAGAAAATAAAAATTTGTTGTAACTAACCGTAGATGCTACTTTCTGTAGATTAGTCACGTGAAACTAATATCACTGTAGTCTTCCCAAGTCGGATGCTGAAAGCCACGTTTAGCCTCTATGTCAGTGGATTAAGCGTTACCTAATCGGAAACTTTTACCAAACTGTAATAAAAACGTGGGGCGTACGCAATTGTGATTAAGTCACTATAGTTATTTAAGAACAAACATAGAAATCAAGACAGCAATAATGTATAAGTTTTGTTCTGGCTTTGATAAAAGTTATTTACCTCTGTAGAAGTGTTGGAACAGATGGATGATTAATTGCAATATTAAAGCTAAGATTATATAATTATTTTGAACTTGTATGTTTCTTTATAATAACGCCCCACGTTTTTATTTAAGTTTGGTAAAAGTTTCCGATTAGGTAACGCTTAATCCACTGACATAGAGGCTAAACGTGGCTTTCAGCATCCGACTTGGGAAGACTACAGTGATATTAGTTTCACGTGACTAATCTACAGAAAGTAGCATCTACGGTTAGTTACAACTAATTTTTATTTTCTAGTTTTTGGTGCAATAAAAACCGTTTAACTTAAAACTTTTTTTACTTATTTTATTTTCAAGTTTTTAGTGCAATTGTAAAGTTAATTTTCGATACTATACCTACTTATTCTAGATCAAAGATGTTGTTTGTAAAATGCAATACAATTATAACTAGCAGATTTAACTCTCGCGCTTTAATCACGACACATATTCTGTAAACGTAATGGACATTATTTTATGTGTAACGAGAGGGGAATCCCTGCTGAATAGATATTTTTAGAAATCCCACACTAAAAAAATGTCGCACTCTACGCGAACCACTCACGCTGTCACTCTATCAGCTGGAGGGCCGCAGGCCCGACGGCTCGCCCTACATGAACCACTCACACTGTCACTCTATCAGCTGGGCATTTTCGCGAGAAGAGATCCAAAAACTTATTTTTCTGAAACAGGTAAATTTTATGTTTTTCCTGCTCAGAATCACGAGCTCTTTCGATCCTTCTAGAAGAAAAAAGTGTCCCAACTTTTTGTTTCTATTACGTAACCGTTTTTCAAACACTTTGTACAGCAGTTACAAAGTGGAGAGCATGTAAAATGTATGAAAAATGTGGGACCATTTTTTTGTTGTACTTTTTTTCTCCTAGATTGAAAGAACTCGTTATTCTGAGTAGGAAAAACATTAAATTTACCTACCTTAAAAAAATTTTTTTTTGGATCTCTTCTCGCGAAAATGCCCAGCTGGAGGACCACAGGCCCGACGGCCCGCCCTACGCGACCCACTCACGCTGTCACTCTATCAGCTGGAGGGCCGCAGGCCCGACGGCCCGCCTTACGCGAACCACTCACGCTGTCACTCTATCAGCTGGAGGGCCGTGGGCCCGACGGCTCGCCCTACGCTACGCGATCCACTCACGCCGTCACCCTATCAGCTGCAGGACCGCAGGCACGACGGCTCGCTCTACGCGAACCACTTACGCTGTCACTCTATCAGCTGGAGGGCCGTAGGCTCGACGGCTCGCCCTACGCGATCCACTAACGCTGTCAGTCTATCAGCCGGAGGGCCGCAGGCCCTACCGTTTTGCCCTACGCGATCCACTCACACTGTCACTCTATCAGACGGAGGGCCGCAAGCCCGATGGCCCGCTCTACGCGAACCACTCAAGTTGTCACTCTATCAGCTGGAGGGCCGCAGGCCCGACGGCCCACCCTACGCGACCCACTCAAGCTGTCACTCTATCAGCTGGAGGGCCGCACGCCCGACGGCCCGCCTTACGCGAACTACTCACGCTCTCACTCTATCAGCTGGAGGGCCTTAGGCCCGACGGTTCGCCCTACGCTACGCGATCCACTCACGCCGTCACCCTATCAGCTGGAGGACCGCAGGCACGACGGCTCGCTCTACGCGAACCACTCACACTGTCACTCTATCAGTTGGATGGCCGCAGGCCCGACGGCTCACCCTACGCGATCCACTAACGCTGCCAGTCTATCAGCCGGAGGGCCGCATGCCCCACCGTTTTGCCCTACGCGATCCACTCACACTGTCACTCTATCAGACGGAGGGCCGCAAGCCCGATGGCCCGCCCTACGCGAACCACTCAAGTTGTCACTCTATCAGCTGGAGGGCCGCAGGCCCGACGGCTCGCCCTACGTGAACCACTCACGCTGTCACTCTATCAGCTGGAGGGCCGCAGGCCCGACGGCCTGCCCTACGCGAACCACTCACGCTGTGAATCTATCAGCCGGAGGGCCGCAGGCCCGACGGCTAGCTCTAAGCGATTCACTCACGCTGTCACTCTATCAGCTGGAGGGCCGAAGGCCCGAAGGCTTGCCTTACGCGATCCACTCACGCTGTCGCTCTATCAGATGCAGGGCCGCAGGCCGGACGGCTTGCCCTACGCGATCCACTCACGCTATCACTCTATCAGCTGGAGGGCCGAGGGCCCGACGGCTCGCTCTACGCTACGCGATCCACTCACGCCGTCACTTTATCAGCTGGAGGGCCGCAGGCCCGACGGCTCGCTCTACGCGAACCCCTCACGCTGTCACTCTATCGGCGGCTCGCCCTACGCGATCCACTAACGCTGTCAGTCTATCAGCCGGAAGGCCGCAGGCCTTACGGTTCGCCCTACGTGATCCACTCACACTGTCAGTCTAGTAGCTGGAGGGCCGTACAGGCCCGACAGCTCACCCTACGCGATCTACTAACGCTGTCAGTCTATCAGCCGGAGGGCCGCAGCCTGCCCCAAAGCCTGAGAGAGGTCACCTTACACTATCAACAAGCGGACCGCAGGTCCGGCACCACGTCCTACGCGAACTACCCACACTGTCAGCGGTAATGGCACACTAATAGCGGTTATTTTACACACTAATAGAGGTTAGGATTTGGAAGTGAGTATTCAAAATGTATATGTTTTTACCCATTAGCTAAAGCATTACTTTAAATTCAACATTTCGATTAACCTGGCGGTTATGGCAGGCAGTGGCACGTGTCTCAGCAGCATCACTAGCATCAGGTTTGAGGAGTTGGAAGTCAGTAATAAATCCGTCTGTACCTTTTCGTCCAATATTCCGCAGGGTTTGAAGACGAAAGTCTTTGATCGGTGTATGTTGCCAGTGGTGACATACGGTACTAAACCGTGGTTGCTTACAATCTGCCTCATACGAAGGCTCAATGTCACCCAAAGGGAAATGGAGAGGGCTATGCTAGGAGTTTCTCTGCGATATCGGGTTAGAAATGAGACCATCCGCAACAGAATCAAAGTAACCGATATAGCTCTTCGAATTGCTAAACTGAAGTGGCAGTGGGCGGGGCTCGTTGCGCGTGGAACCGATGGCTGTTGGTGCGGTAAGGTTCTCGAGTTGTGGTCACGTACCGGAGGGCGCAGCGTGGGTAGGCCCCCCACAAGGTGGACTCATGACCTGGTGAAGGTCGCTGGATGCAGGTGGCACAGGGCCGGTCCTTGTGACAATCTTTGGGGGAGGCCGATATTCACCAGTGAATGTCTTTCAGCTGATATGATGATGAACATACGGATTTCATTATCATCATCAGATGATAATGAAATCCGTATGTTTCTACCAAATATCTAAAGCAGTACTTCAAAATCTACATATCGCTAAACCTAGCGGTTGTGGCAGGCAGTAACACTGGAGTATCAGATTTGAGGAGTTGGATGTTAGTTTAAAATTTGCATGTTTCTACTTAATATCTAAAGAACTTCTTTAAAATCAAGATATCGATAAAAGATAAACCGGAAAGCGGTTCTTGTGGGCAGTACTGCAGCATCAGGAGTGAGGAGTTGGAGGTCAAGATCAGGCTGTTAGTATTTGATTATGCCAAACATGCTATACTTTCATTTTCACGTGTCTAACACTCTCGGTTAAGGTAAGCAGTACGTCTGCAGCATCAGGCTTTGAGGATACAAGGATACAAATATTATATTATTGCATTGTCATGGGGACTTGATAAGAGTTCCAAATTTTATTAAATTCGGTGCAGTAGAAGTGGTCGAAAAATCGATCACAAGATTTGAAGCATCGACGACAGTTGATACGCGGTGAAGTTAATAAAAACCGTTTAAAATAGGAACGCGCCACGCTTAGGCACTAGTCTCACCGCGAGCTACTAAGCTATGAACTATCGGCTATAAACACGCACAAAAGATACGCACTCCTATGTAAATAAAAGAGACACGGCGATACTCGCCCAGCTATCACCGCCGGGCGAGTATCGCCGTGTCTCTTTTATGCGAGTCGCGAGGCTTGAACGCGGACTCAATGCTTGATAATGGAGACCTAGGCTCTATGAAACATGTCGCACGTAGTGACTAAGTACGTGAGTTTAACTTATATTTAAAACTAAAGTATTATATATTTTTAAATTGTATTTATGACTAAAATAGGCTCTTGTGGCATTGTACAAATACAAACTATACTGGCGGCATTTCCTCGCTGTATTGCTTAGTGTTAACATAAATTAGACTTTATGGTGTTAATGCCAGATATTTATTTAAACTTTATTGCACTAAACAGGAGTACAAAAGGCGGACTTAATGCCATAAGGCATTCTCTACCAGTCAACCATTGGGACAAACAGATAGTATTATCTGGCAGGCATAATGTTTTTATACGTCTGAGCTGAGTTGTACCAGTTCACAACTTAGTTTCAGGTAACCAGGAGTACCTACTAGATATACTTATTATTTGGTACCGATTCATACGCCACATATTCTTATAAAATTTTGTTACTAAAGACCGTATTGTTATTTATAAATCCAAGTTCAACCTGGTCTAGCTCTTGAAATATGTATTATTTTGCGTTTCTATGTTCTGAGTGTATGGCGTGTAGATATTTTTGAGTGTTATGTGATATATGGATACTTTCCAAATTATTTCTTTTAGGGTCTTTATGGTGCTTTCAATATTGCCTATCAAACGTATTTCGGACAAACCTATTCAGCTGTATGACCTTAACTTTCTTATGCGTATGAGAACAGTAAAACAGCTATAAGAATCAGCCACACATAAAAGCCTTAATGAAACACCATGGGCTTGATCCATCGTTGGAACAGGTGGATATAAATGCTCCATGTTAGTTATATTGGATGTCAAAGTCATACACGTAAAGCTACACATCATATTCTCTTTAAAGTATTCTTTCACGAATTGAGGACATTTTTTTTGTGAAATATAAGTGCTATGAAAATACCTAAATGTTTAACATTACGAAGCCAGTGAAAGCGTGTCTCTCATAGTACGATTTTTTTGTGTGTCATGTCGTCTTTTTCGCAGACCGTAATTTTTTTTGCAGTATTTGTCCGAAATATTTTTTATTACTCGGGAGGATTGGGTTAGTTGTGTCTAATCCAGATGCTTCACGTCGAGCTTCTAGGATGAAATGTGCATCTTATTAAAGCAGTAATTAGACACATGTATGTTTTTTATGTAAAAATGCAATATAAAAAAAATACGGCCAAGTAAAGTTGTATTTATAAATAACGATACAGTCCTTATAGTACTTGTACTTTACGAGTCAAAATACACACGCTGTATATATCGTTTTCTTTCTTTTTTAGCGTGAAATACTGTGACATGGATGCTGTTAACGATGACTCCGTTCATGTTGACATCAGGGTGCTACAAGACAAGTTGCCAATAGCTAACGCTTAATCGTCAATCGTAAACGAAAGGCAGCTAACTGTCTTTGTCGCACTAATATGAAAGAGTCACAGAGAGGGAAAACTACGATACGCTGTTAGCGATTGGCAACTTGGCTAAGCATCCAGGAAGAGCGATTTAGAAATTGAAATTCGAACTCATTAGCCTAATTCTGTAACAGATTATTTTCATGTTGCATGTTATCTCAACTGCAACTATATAGCTGTAAAAACAAACAGAAACATACCAACTGCCGGCACGCTTCCTAACATTTAGAATTGTTACTTAAGGAACTAAGGAACTAAAGTCCCCTGAATGTCACGTCGCTTTCAATTTCGACTCTGTGACGCCGTTTTAAGATGTTGATTTCTTCAGTGTCTCGCCATTTTCAGGTATAATTCAGCCAAAATCAACTTTAACCTTCCACGAAACGAATTTTTGACTCTATTCTCTGGTAACAAAGTTGAAAACTGCTTTT
>JALPQI010011261.1:0-38477 GCA_025490895.1 Thaumatotibia leucotreta | reverse complement strand
ACATTTTATTTTAAATTTATTTGTATTGGGGGGTAATTTTATATAGGGATGGTATTATGCCAACTTTTTTTCTGCCATCTGCCCAGGCATCCTAGCACGTATCATTATTTAAATGTGAAACCAACGCTGGGCCAGTAGGTATTTACAATTTCGACAGCTCATAAATCAAACATACGTAGTAAATACCACGTTTAAAAAAAAACTCTTGCAAATCTTCTGGTACTTTGAGTCATGTCCATATTATTGCGAACAATGACGCACATTTGACCGATCCGACCGACCGGTCATTGAGAACGCATTGTTCGTAGACGGTTTAATGCCATGAAGAGTAATTAAATTGAACAATTGTTTTTGGGGGCATTTTTGAGCTGGCGTTAGACGTCCATGTTCTATTATGGTCGTAGGAGTTCCTAGTTTACTACGGAACGCTAGTCATGTAATTATCATGAGCAGCACAAAAATGAGTGTACCTCGAGTACGCGGAAGTCCTCAATGCTCTTAAAGTTGGAGAGGTACCCCTGCAGCTTGGGGTCCACTTGGAGGGCCCCGGCGTGCTTGTAGTATCACATCTCACAAGAAATAGTCTCACTACATTTT
The DNA here is from genome assembly GCA_025490895.1 of Thaumatotibia leucotreta. NCBI lineage: Eukaryota > Metazoa > Arthropoda > Insecta > Lepidoptera > Tortricidae > Thaumatotibia > Thaumatotibia leucotreta. The sequence goes on along the minus strand of JALPQI010011261.1, from coordinate 37,880 downwards.
ATTTTAAATTTATTTGTATTGGGGGTAATTTTATATAGGGATGGTATTATGCCAACTTTTTTTCTGCCATCTGCCCAGGCATCCTAGCACGTATCATTATTTAAATGTGAAACCAACGCTGGGCCAGTAGGTATTTACAATTTCGACAGCTCATAAAATCAAACATACGTAGTAAATACCACGTTTAAAAAAAAACTCTTGCAAATCTTCTGGTACTTTGAGTCATGTCCATATTATTGCGAACAATGACGCACATTTGACCGATCCGACCGACCGGTCATTGAGAACGCATTGTTCGTAGACGGTTTAATGCCATGAAGAGTAATTAAATTAAACAATTGTTTTTGGGGGCATTTTTGAGCTGGCGTTAGACGTTCATGTTCTATAGGGTGGCTGGTAAGGTAAGTATACCGACAAACTTGAAAGGTGTATTCCTGAACACATTTCGAGGCTATAATTTCATATGAACTTTTCTGGATTCGGCTTAGTTTAAGAGATAATGACATGTTATTCAAAAAACTATTTTCATCACAAGTCACTGAAAAATGCCTGCACGATTAAAATTCTTACACTAGTTATTTTCATCTCGACATACACACTGATTAAAGTTAGAGAAAATGACGAAAAACTTTCAGAAAAATGTTCAACAAAAAAAAATATCAAAAACCCTGAAAAAAAATTCTTTCCCTACAATTTATTACTGGTCATGTACAAAAAAAAAACGAAAGATCAAAAAACGGAATAACCAAAAAAAATTTTTTTTTGTTCGATAATGACATATGTCACATATTTTTTTTTACTTCTTTTGTTATCAAACATGCATTGGTAAAGTCTGTCGGTATACTCCTTCCTGTATCATGGTCGTAGGAGTTCCTAGTATACTACGGAATCCTAGTCATGTCATTATCATGAGCAACACAAAAATGAGTGTACCTCGAGTACGCGGAAGTCCTCAATGCTCTTAAAGTTGGAGAGGTACCCCTGCAGCTTGGGGTCCACTTGGAGGGCCCCGGCGTGCTTGTAGTATCACATCTTACAAGAAATAGTCTCACTACATTTTATTTTAAATTTATTTGTATTGGGGGTAATTTTATATGGGGATGGTATTATGCCAACTTTTTTTCTGCACGTATCATTATTTAAATGTAAAACCAACGCTGGGCCAGTAGGTATTTACAATTTCGACAGCTCATAAAATCAAACATACGTAGTAAATACCACGTTTAAAAAAAAAAACTCTTGCAAATCTTGTAGTACTTTGGAGTCATGTCCATATTATTGCGAACAATGACGCACATTTGACCGATCCGACCGACCGGTCATTGAGAACGCATTGTTCGTAGACGGTTTAATGCCATGAAGAGTAATTAAATTGAACAATTGTTTTTGGGGGCATTTTTGAGCTGGCGTTAGACGTCCATGTTCTATTATAGTCGTAGGAGTTCCTAGTTTACTACGGAACCCTAGTCATGTAATTATCATGAGCCACACAAAAATGAGTGTACCTCGAGTACGCGGAAGTCCTCAATGCTCTTAAAGTTGGAGAGGTACCCCTGCAGCTTGGGGTCCACTTGGAGGGCCCCGGCGTGCTTGTAGTACTTCAGGAAGGCCCAGAACTTCTCCAAGCCGTATAGTTGACCTGCGGGAGAATAGTGGCATTTATAAATAGTTATCGTTATCGACGTGCACTTTCCGTGGCAATGGCTATGGTTATATTTTAAAGACAAACGGGTCTTAATCGCGTAAACTTACGTTTAATTATATACTGACGTTTCAGGCATGACGTTACACCCGTGGTCGCAGGCAGACTCAACGACGGTGTAACGTCATGCCCGAAACGTCAGTATATAATTAAACGTAAGTTTACGCGATTAAGACCCGTTTGTCTTTAAAATATGAGTGATAATCGTGAAAGTTTAAATCAATATATGGCTATGGTTAACTGAAAAAGTAACAAAGATAATTTGTTCTATTAGTCTAAAATTAAATAATTCTCACCTTAGGATACATATTATAAATATTTATCCTACTTTAAGGAAGAAAAATCGAATGAAATTTATTTATGTCACATGTAGTAGAACATTTTACGAACATTAACACATTTTGCGAATTTTTTATTATAATAAAAAATAATATTCAAATAACAGTTTCAAGTGGAGTAAGTCAGTGTTATATTATGAATTTTGGAATTTGCCGTAAACATTTGACAGACGAATCTTTTGAAAAAATGTTAGTCGTTTAAATAGTATAATTTGAATAAGTAGTCAAAAGATGTGTACGTATTTAATAATTATAATTAAAATAACAATAATTTGTGAAATATTAATAATTCATAAAATATCTGTGTATTTGCTTTTTCTGTCAACCAGACGTTGCCACCAATACCGCGCGTTGATAACGACCACTATTTATAAATAAATAAATAAAAATTGCATTTCATCATCATCATCATATCAGCCGAAAGACGTCCACTGCTGAACATAACTCCCACAAAGATTCGCACAATGACCGGTCCTGCGCCACCCGCATCCAGCGGACTCCTGCGACCTTCACCAGGTCATCAGTCCACCTTGTGGGGAGCCTACCCACGCTACGCCTTGTATTGTATTTATTTTCAACAAATCTTAACTTAAGTGGGTCGAACTCTCCTTTTAAGTGAAACTTGTATTGGGAGAATTCTCTCCGCAGATGTCATATATACCATAGATCAAGCAAACGTATCTACTTAGCGTGTCAAATGAACTCAGTGAAATCCACTGAGTTGTCCGTCTTTAATCGCAGCTTGCAGCTTTCGGGCGTCAAAATTTGTAAGTTGAAGTGAACAAAAACATTAAGAATGCCTCCTTAAGTAATATTAATTGCAACAACACAAGAAAATATGAATACTCAAGGGCCTGAGACATATTTAAAATCATAGGCAAGTAACAACTTCAGTACAAAATCTGACACGCTCGCCCGCCATACAAATGAATGAACTTGTTTCTTCTATCCAAATTTAATTCTGTGCGTACATGCATACTTTATAACTGAAACTTATGTTGTTAATGCTAGTTAGTATAAATGCGCCAGCTATATCTTGTTATTGCATGTTCATTGTATTTTTGTGGACATCTTTTATTGGCTTTGTTTACTGTACTGTTGATGGGCATTTTACAAACCATTGTTGAAATCACCTTGTTATTTAATTTGGTTATGTTTAGGCTTATTCGACTCAAAATCACGAGCTCATTCGATTTTGTTAGGAGAAAAAATATGTCCCACAATTTTCATACAGTTTTTATTCCTTCCATTACGCTACCGCCTTTGAACTTCTATGATAAAACGGCATTGTAATGGAAAAAACATTTTGGACATTTTTTTCTCCTATTAGAATTGAAAGAGCTCGTGATCGTGAGTAGAACAAGCCCAAACTTGTCAATGAAATAACAAGGTGATTTCAACAATAGTTTGTGAAAACGCCCAGATTTCTTATTTACTGCTGTTGATGCCCCAAATAAATAAAATAAAATAAAATTAATAAAATGAAATTAATAAAATAAATTATAAATATTAGATGTCATATACCAAAGAAAAACGACCAAGATCACCTATGTCCGAGGTGGGGACATAGTGTGGTGGGGTGTCCCCACCTCGGACATAGGTGATCTTGGTCGTTTTTCTTTGGTATACGACATCTAATATTTATAATTTATATAGTATTAAGTAGTGTGACTACTGGGGAAAAATAAAAAGTACAAATCAAAATATTTTAGTTAACAAATAATTTGATTTGTGTTTTCGCAAAATACGTTCAAAATAAAATATAATTGCAATTACCTCTCTCGTAATCCGTGGCGGTCTCCTGCTGGAAGTGCTGATACAGTTCCGGGCGGAACTTGCGCTCGAGCCCGTACGAGTAGAACCGGAAGAGGCACTCGAGCCCGTACCGGAAGCCGGCGCTGGCGTCTTCGTTGGCTAACGTCCTGGAATATTAAAAAAAAACATTGACATTTTTGACAAGAGGCATGATAAAAAAATATATTTTGGGACATCTTACACAAATCGACCTAGTCCCACGGCAAGCTCAATTAAGGCTTGCGATGTGGGTACCAGGCGACGATATACACGGTCACGCGAGCATTGCGAAAGATTTTAACTATGCATTCTAAACATCAAAATAAACAAAAAATATTATGGGACCTAATGTCAATTGCACCAAAAAAAAAGATTTTTTTTTTTTTAGGCCGATTTGGTAACCGTTATAATGGCGGGACCAGATCCTGAATTCGATCGATTCATATTGCATTATTTAGTACTGAATTTGTACTATTTGGTACCTGTTGTAAAAAAATTTGTACCTCTTCTATTTCAAAAGTTATATTCAATCAGTCTGGTCCCGCCATTATAACGTTATAATGGCGGAACCAGTCCTGAATTCTGCCCATATTCTGTCGATTCATATTGCATTATTTAGTACCAAATTTGTACTATTTGGTACCTCTTGTAAAAAAATTTGTACCTGCTCCATTTCAAAATTATACTTCAAACAGTCTGGTCCCGCCATTATAACGTTATAATGGCGGAACCAGGTCCTGAATTCGATCGATTTATATTGCATTATTTAGTACTGAATTTGAACTATTTGGTACCTGTTGTAAAAAAAATTGTACCTCTTCCATTTCAAAATTATACTTCAAATAGTCTGGTCCCGCCATTATAACGTTATAATGGCGGAACCAGGTCCTGAATTCTGTCCATATTTTGTCGATTCATATTGCATTATTTAGTACCGAATTTGTACTATTTGGTACCTCTTGTAAAAAAAATTGTATCTCTTTCATTTCAAAATTATATTTGAAATAGTCTGGTTCCGCCAGACCATTTGAACTATACTTTTTTTTAATAATTTTGAAATGGAAGAGGTACAAATTTGTTTTACAAGAGGTACCAAATAGTACAAATTTGGTACTAAATAATGCAATATGAATCATCAGAATATGGACAGAATACAGGACCTGGTTCCGCCATTATAACGTTATAATGGCGGGACCAGACTATTTGATGTATAATTTTGAAATGGAAGAGGTACAATTTTTTTTACAACAGGTACCAAATAGTACAAATTCAGTACTAAATAATGCAATATGAATCGATCGAATTCAGGACCTGGTTCCGCCATTATAACGTTATAATGGCGGGACCAGACTGTTTGAAGTATAATTTTGAAATGGAGGAGGTACTAATTTTTTTACAACAGGTACCAAATAGTACAAATTCGGTACTAAATAATGCAATATGAATCGACCGAATATGGACAGAATTCAGGACTGGTTCCGCCATTATAACGTTATAATGGCGGGACCAGACTGATTGAATATGACTTTGAAATAGAAGAGGTACAATTTTTTTTACAACAGGTACCAAATAGTACAAATTTAGTACTAAATAATGCAATATAAATCGATCGGATTCAGGATGTGGTCCCGCCATTATAACGGTTACTTTTAGGCCGATTTGAATACTTTTTAACATTTCCAGTACTTTTTATCATAACAACAATTTGTTTAAATTATTTATTTCAATTGTTTTTTTTTAGGTAGAGGTTATTTCGTCAAGTCTATTCGTATTTTTTGATTGTCAGGCAAAAGATGTGGTAATGTTAGAACACATTGTGGTAGCATTGTAATCCAAAAGAAGTTAAATGACGAGTTACGTCGAAAAACTTATTTCGAAAAAAGGTTGATTATCTCTGAAACCAAGCCGAATCCAGGAAATATTATATAACATTAAAGACTCTAAATATGGTCAGGAATCCAGCATTAAAATCTTTCGGAATGCTGACGTAACACCGTGTATAATAGATAGATAGATACATATCGTCGGCTGACAAGCAACTCACTATAAAAACTGTCACTAATCTTAGCAACCTCTTATGGCAGTATTAAGTCAGAACTGAGATACGAGCTTTTTTTCAAGTAGGTATTTGTTACTTTGTGAGTTTTGCTTGTCACCCGACGATATAGTTATTTAAATACATAGACAGCCAAGACCAAGGAACAAATATTTGTGATAAATAAATACACAAATAATGCCCTCGCCGGGATTCGAACCTGGAACCTCCAGCTTCGCAGGCATGGTCACTGCCAACTACGCTACGGAGGCTGACAAATGAGGAACTGAAATTGCATTGAAAAAAAACCGGCTACGGTAATAGGCATGATGAATGGCTAGTAAAATTATCTTTTTTCGAACTGTCAAAACGAACGATTTATTATTATTTATTATTGTTATTTATTATATTTTTACATGAAATCGGTCATTCTCAAATATCTACGTCTATTTAGATATAATAGGAATGATGACTGTAATTAAAATAAATTATTTAATATTACGCACGACTACACTAAGAAATTGTTGCTAAGAAGTAAATTGCAGTAATTTTTGCACAAAACTTCTATTTAATAAATTGAAAAGAACTTAAAAAGAGTAGGTCCATTTGGCAGTACTCAAACGTGACGTCACTTTTGTGTATTTCATATAAAACTCCATAGTGGTGATCGTTTTGACAGTTCGAAAAAAGATGTTGATTTGACTTGTCAGTCATCATGCCTATTACCGTAGCCGGTTTCTTTTCAATGGAATTTCAGTTCCAGAATATGTCACATTTTTCAGTGTCACATCGTAGGCTACGGTAATTAGATCTAAATTTGAGAATTATCGAAATACACAAAAGTGACGTCACGTTTGTACACTGCCAAATGACCTACTCTTAAATTCTTTGCAATTTATTAAATACAAGTTCTGTACAAAAAATACTGCAATCTACATTTTAGTAATATTTTTTTCGTATATTATGTCGTGCATGATGTGAAATAATTTATTTTAGTACAGACAGTGCTTTTTTTTAGGCTCTAATGCGAGAAGTGTGACATTTTACGTTGGTCCAAAACTTCGGAGGGCCATCTGCACTAAAACGTCGTACAAAACACGTGCAAAAACGAAATTCTTAACTCGTGTCGATTTAGTCATCAATTCATCATACCTATTGTCTACGTACGGCCATTCATTCGCACGTATTTTACCGTCTTTTCTACTCACGCGTTGATTTGATAAAGAGGCAGTGGGGGGGGGGGGGGGTATGCTATACCCGTATACAACTGACCTGAACTCGTTGTACATGGTCCTATTAAAGTGGTCCCGGAGGAAGAACGACCAGAATCTGAACAACGTGTTCATTTCCTGCGACTGCCCGATGCCAAGCTTCTTGCGCTCTGTAACAACAGCAATGTAATAATAAATATATTGCGACAAATCGACCTACTTAGCTCAATAAGGCTTGTGATGTGGGATGTGGGTGACGATATATGTGGGTGAATCAACTTTTTTCTGTCTGTTATTGCCATGGTTACAGTCGCCTGAGTCACGCTGGTCTTATGCAAAATTATGCTACTTAAACTATGCAAACATGCATTTTTCTGGTGTTGTTAAGTCCGTTCCTTAATGGGCCACCTACAAACATGCACTACATGCATGTTTGCATAATATAAGTGTCATAATTTTGCATAAAACCAGCGTGACTCAGGCGACCGTAACCATGGCAATAACAGACAGAAAAAAGTCGATTCACCCATGTAATAGATAGATACATGTAGATACTTAAATACATAGACGACCATGACCAAGGAATAAATATTTGTGATAAATAAATACACAAATAATGCCTTCGCCAATTCGAACCCGGAACCTCCAGCTTCCTAAGAAAGGTCACTACCAACTAGGCTAACGAGGCTGGCAAAATGTATAAGTACATACTCAAATACGAGGTGAACATTTACCCCCTTATTCATAAACGACACTTAACAAGGCGCTAAGTATTGTTTGTCCCTTTCGATCTTACAGACACATTGATAACTGAAAACTACAAACAATACTTAGCGGCTTGCTAAGTAAGGAGACGGTTATGAATAAGGGGGTTAATACGGGCTAGGGCTTCCAATACCGGTATTTTTGTACGGACATAACCGGGATTCCGGTTTTGCCCGGTATTAGGCTGCGTTTCCACCAGAGTGGTGCGAGGATATGTTTCCATACAAATGAGACCTCTTAATGACTCGAACGAGGTATCATTTGTATGGAAACACATCCTCGCACATCTCTGGTGGAAACGCAGCCATAGAAGCCCTAGGACGGGCGAACCTCTTCACCGGGGTTGATCATTATAAAATACATTCAGATACATTTTTTACTCACGCGACAATAATCATTAAATATTCATTAATAAGTTTTTCAAAAACGAAATACCGTTTGAAATTCACAAGTGATTTGCGGTAAAGGAAAACATCGTGAGGAAACTTGTGTATGTGAAGTTCCCAACAAGTATTGGGCCAGCGTTGGAGGCCACGCAAAATAGGCACGTTTGAAATGAAATGAAATGAAATGAAATTTATTTATGACAAGCACGATGGACATATACACATTTACAAATAGCACACCACAACAGCTTGCCACAAAAGGGTCACAACTCAGCATGTAGCTGGCTAGGCCAGCGCTGTTCTTCCGTTGTGACCCCCAGGTACGTATACTGGCCGACGAGGCGACCACGCTGGCAAACAAGTAACACAGAAGATACATAAAAGGCAGCATATTAAATATAAAAAAATACGCACGATGGCTGGCATCGGACGCGTCGCGTCGCACACAGTGTGATACTGCCCTAACCGTGACGTTTCTTTACGTTCAGTTTAGTAAGTGAACTGAACGCAAAAAAACGCCACTGCCACGTCAAGCCACATGGCAGCACCGCGGCGCGTCCGCAGCCATCTTAGATTTATCTTTAACCTACAACTTGTACACGTATTCATGGTCTTACAAATTACAATTTTACACGCAGAAAACTTGAAAATTACAGAGACTTAACGATTAGCAAGACAATATCAACAAGCAATTTTAACACTATTTACAAGCAAGCAATTTTTACAAGATAGTTTGACGACAGCACTGGGATGGTTGGCTTATGGGACATAACCTTCAGGTATGCAAAAGAGAGGTTTCCTATATTAAATAAAACTAGTATCATGTCTTAAATTTTCCTGTTTTCGCTGATGGTCAATTAGCTGTTTTTTTAGCTTATCTTTAAAACTATGCACACTTTTTAGGTTCCTCATGGGCGGAGGCAGATTATTCCAGCATCTTGTTGCCAAATACCGGAAGCTTCCCCGAAAAGCACCTGAACCGTGCCGACACCTTACCAACTGCAAACCACATTGTCTAGCTCCTCGAGGCGTCCGGAAGGAAAGCTTTTCAAAGAGATACGTGGGGGACTGACGGTGTACAACCTTAAAAAGAAGACTTGCCAGATGAAGCTTTCGCCGGTGTAACATTTTAAGCATGTTATGTTTATTTAAAAATGGGGTTACATGTGCCCTTAACGGAATATTGAAGCAGAAGCGAGCACGGGCATTCTGAACTCGTTGTACCAGTCTTTTTGTTTTAGTAAGTAATCGTTGATGTCGAGTTGCGGAAAAATTACCAGAAACAATACGTGGCTCGGGTGGTGGAAGGTCGGCAGTACAGTACAGTACAGTACAGTACAGTACAGTACAGTACAGTACAGTACACTAGTGTGGCACACGTACCCTTGAGGCAGCGCGAGTGGTACTTGTGGTAGGCCTGCTGCGTGAAGTGGTTCTCGCGGAGGAGGCCGTGGCTCGGGTGGTGGAAGGTCGGCAGTACAGTACAGTACAGTACAGTACAGTACACTAGTGTGGCACACGTACCCTTGAGGCAGCGCGAGTGGTACTTGTGGTAGTCCTGCTGCGTGCAGTGGTTCTCGCGGAGGAGGCCGTGGCTCGGGTGGTGGAAGGTCGGCAGTACAGTACAGTACAGTACAGTACAGTACAGTACACTAGTGTGGCACACGTACCCTTGAGGCAGCGCGAGTGGTACTTGTGGTAGGCCTGCTGCGTGAAGTGGTTCTCGCGGAGGAGGCCGTGGCTCGGGTGGTGGAAGGTCGGCAGTACAGTACAGTACAGTACAGTACAGTACAGTACACTAGTGTGGCACACGTACCCTTGAGGCAGCGCGAGTGGTACTTGTGGTAGGCCTGCTGCGTGAAGTGGTTCTCGCGGAGGAGGCCGTGGCTCGGGTGGTGGAAGGTCGGCAGTACAGTACAGTACAGTACAGTACAGTACACTAGTGTGGCACACGTACCCTTGAGGCAGCGCGAGTGGTACTTGTGGTAGGCCTGCTGCGTGAAGTGGTTCTCGCGGAGGAGGCCGTGGCTCGGGTGGTGGAAGGTCGGCAGTACAGTACAGTACAGTACAGTACAGTACACTAGTGTGGCACACGTACCCTTGAGGCAGCGCGAGTGGTACTTGTGGTAGGCCTGCTGCGTGAAGTGGTTCTCGCGGAGGAGGCCGTGGCTCGGGTGGTGGAAGGTCGGCAGTACAGTACAGTACAGTACAGTACAGTACACTAGTGTGGCACACGTACCCTTGAGGCAGCGCGAGTGGTACTTGTGGTAGGCCTGCTGCGTGAAGTGGTTCTCGCGGAGGAGGCCGTGGCTCGGGTGGTGGAAGGTCGGCAGTACAGTACAGTACAGTACAGTACAGTACACTAGTGTGGCACACGTACCCTTGAGGCAGCGCGAGTGGTACTTGTGGTAGGCCTGCTGCGTGAAGTGGTTCTCGCGGAGGAGGCCGTGGCTCGGGTGGTGGAAGGTCGGCAGTACAGTACAGTACAGTACAGTACAGTACAGTACACTAGTGTGGCACACGTACCCTTGAGGCAGCGCGAGTGGTACTTGTGGTAGGCCTGCTGCGTGAAGTGGTTCTCGCGGAGGAGGCCGTGGCTCGGGTGGTGGAAGGTCGGCAGTACAGTACAGTACAGTACAGTACAGTACAGTACACTAGTGTGGCACACGTACCCTTGAGGCAGCGCGAGTGGTACTTGTGGTAGGCCTGCTGCGTGAAGTGGTTCTCGCGGAGGAGGCCGTGGCTCGGGTGGTGGAAGGTCGGCAGTACAGTACAGTACAGTACAGTACAGTACACTAGTGTGGCACACGTACCCTTGAGGCAGCGCGAGTGGTACTTGTGGTAGGCCTGCTGCGTGAAGTGGTTCTCGCGGAGGAGGCCGTGGCTCGGGTGGTGGAAGGTCGGCAGTACAGTACAGTACAGTACAGTACAGTACACTAGTGTGGCACACGTACCCTTGAGGCAGCGCGAGTGGTACTTGTGGTAGGCCTGCTGCGTGAAGTGGTTCTCGCGGAGGAGGCCGTGGCTCGGGTGGTGGAAGGTCGGCAGTACAGTACAGTACAGTACAGTACAGTACACTAGTGTGGCACACGTACCCTTGAGGCAGCGCGAGTGGTACTTGTGGTAGGCCTGCTGCGTGAAGTGGTTCTCGCGGAGGAGGCCGTGGCTCGGGTGGTGGAAGGTCGGCAGTACAGTACAGTACAGTACAGTACAGTACAGTACACTAGTGTGGCACACGTACCCTTGAGGCAGCGCGAGTGGTACTTGTGGTAGGCCTGCTGCGTGAAGTGGTTCTCGCGGAGGAGGCCGTGGCTCGGGTGGTGGAAGGTCGGCAGTACAGTACAGTACAGTACAGTACAGTACAGTACACTAGTGTGGCACACGTACCCTTGAGGCAGCGCGAGTGGTACTTGTGGTAGGCCTGCTGCGTGAAGTGGTTCTCGCGGAGGAGGCCGTGGCTCGGGTGGTGGAAGGTCGGCAGTACAGTACAGTACAGTACAGTACAGTACAGTACACTAGTGTGGCACACGTACCCTTGAGGCAGCGCGAGTGGTACTTGTGGTAGGCCTGCTGCGTGAAGTGGTTCTCGCGGAGGAGGCCGTGGCTCGGGTGGTGGAAGGTCGGCAGTACAGTACAGTACAGTACAGTACAGTACACTAGTGTGGCACACGTACCCTTGAGGCAGCGCGAGTGGTACTTGTGGTAGGCCTGCTGCGTGAAGTGGTTCTCGCGGAGGAGGCCGTGGCTCGGGTGGTGGAAGGTCGGCAGTACAGTACAGTACAGTACAGTACAGTACACTAGTGTGGCACACGTACCCTTGAGGCAGCGCGAGTGGTACTTGTGGTAGGCCTGCTGCGTGAAGTGGTTCTCGCGGAGGAGGCCGTGGCTCGGGTGGTGGAAGGTCGGCAGTACAGTACAGTACAGTACAGTACAGTACACTAGTGTGGCACACGTACCCTTGAGGCAGCGCGAGTGGTACTTGTGGTAGGCCTGCTGCGTGAAGTGGTTCTCGCGGAGGAGGCCGTGGCTCGGGTGGTGGAAGGTCGGCAGTACAGTACAGTACAGTACAGTACAGTACACTAGTGTGGCACACGTACCCTTGAGGCAGCGCGAGTGGTACTTGTGGTAGGCCTGCTGCGTGAAGTGGTTCTCGCGGAGGAGGCCGTGGCTCGGGTGGTGGAAGGTCGGCAGTACAGTACAGTACAGTACAGTACAGTACACTAGTGTGGCACACGTACCCTTGAGGCAGCGCGAGTGGTACTTGTGGTAGGCCTGCTGCGTGAAGTGGTTCTCGCGGAGGAGGCCGTGGCTCGGGTGGTGGAAGGTCGGCAGCGAGGCCGGCACGGAGCCGCAGGATGAGCCTAGTGTTGGTGACGTGCCGAGGGAGGACCTGAAACGGTTTATTCTAAATTTTAGCAACTTTAGGTTTATTGGATCCCAGCGCACACTGGCCTTTTGTATCAAGATTTAGCTAAATGTTATATAAGTTTTAACCATGAATGTAGGATTAATATGGATTTGACAACGTTATAATAATAGCAAGAACGAAAGGGATGGTCTTATGAAACTTTTTACTAGTGGAAGTGAAAAGGAACGATAATCGTCCGTCCTTATCACTGTGCCACTATTTTTTGTGTGTGTGTGCATTAGGTGCTAAATGTAAGTGCCAGACAAATGCGTTGAATACGTCACTAAGTGCCACACACACAAGTATCTTCTTAGTAGTAAGTGACTATGTCTATCCCTCTTAGTGGCACACTATGTGCGGCCCCTCGGTTTTAACCAAAGCGTTGCGAACTAAAATAGTGTACATTACGACACAAGTGCGAAAAACATAAAATTCGAAACGAGTGGCGATGTTTGAAATCACGAGTGTTTTAAATCGACACGAGTTACGAATTGTCTGGTACGACGTTTTTTTAGTACAGATGGCCATCCGAAGTTTTGGACCTGACGAAAAATGACCCACTTCTCGCACTAGAGAACCTAAAAAAGGCACCACCTGTACTAAAAAAATTATGTTTAGCTTGTGTTTTAAAAATGCGTATATTTACCCAGTGCTGGCTGTCCTAGCGCGATGCTCGCGTATATCCATGATCCAGCCCACATGGTGCTCCACTGGCGGGTTCAGGCTATGCCTAGTCTTGTGTTTACGGCTTGTGCTGAAACAAATAAAATATTATTATTATTTAATTTATAGGCGAGCAGCTATTCAGCTGATGAGCATATGTCACAGTGTCCAGTATTATATAGTTCAAAGTTTGTAAATTTTTATCACATCACTAGTAACTTCAGTCTAATTCATTGTTTAAAAGCCACTTGTCCAATCTATTTTTAAATACATTAACCGAAGGAGCAGTCACAACACTATCTGGTAAACGGTTCCAAGTAGCTACGACACGGTTGGGCAGCGAGTTAAATGTAGCTTTTGTACACGAGGGAGTGCGCACAAATTTTAGGCTGTGACCTCGGGTCTCTCGGCTGATGGTTCTTTTAGTGATTATATTGTGAATGTCAGGGAGGTTGTAACAGTGTGTAACAATTTTATAACACTCTATTCAAGATATTGTATACAGGGCGTCGACTCAGGCAAAGGGGTGAAGACCACCGCTCCGAATCATTTCTGGTGCAGAGGTTGGCCATAGCTATCCAACGCGGCAAAGCCATGAGTGTTATGGGCACCTTTGCACCGGAAGCGCGTAGGAGCGGATATTGACGGGCATTTTTGCCATGATTTTTTTTTATGTTCTTACCTATATAATTTTGATTTACTTTTAAGATCTAGTTTTTTTACTTCAACATTGTAATTTAATTTATAATGTAATTTTTAATGTTTTACTTAAGTTTTTATACAGTGATTTACATTGTTATATTCATTATGTAATTTAAGTACCTAATTTGGAAGTTTAGGTGAATATCTGAGCGTTTTAACCGTCTAATTTTGATGGCATCATTTTTGTCGAAGTTTCTATTCGTTATAAAAATTTGGCTCTTTCATGCAAAATGTCGATTTTTTTTTTAGATTTCGTGATTAGCCCCATAGTATAATACCCATCTAATTCACCCCGTTCAAGGTTTTCAGTTATACCGAGTGTTACACCAAACCCGGTATAACTGTCAAAAGTTCATTCTTCGAAATCTGCAATTATAATCAGATGTTGTGCAAATAAGTAAATGTAAATCTAAAATAAGGGCTTATTGTCTTATTGTGTACAGTCGATCGTAGACATAATGGTGTATGAGTACATACATAACGTCGGTAGCATGTGGGTCCTTATTTGCCGCGTAGAATCTCGCCGTGCGTCGCGGCCTCTTCGCTTTGCTGCCTTGCTCTGGTTGCTCCACCTGAGACATTTTAAATAATTATAGTTATTATAAAATAAAAATAATAAATAAATATCTTGAGACATGTCATCTTACACAAATCGACCTAGTCCCACGGTAAGCTCAATTAAGGCTTGTGATGTGGGTACCAAGCGACGATATATATAATAGATATATACATATAGATACTTAAATATATAGACAGCCATGACCAAGGAACAAATATTTGTGATAAATAAATACACAATTAATGCCCTCACCGGGATTCGAACCAGGAACCTCCAGCTTCGTAGGCAGGGTCACTACCAACTAGGCTACGGAGGCCGACTATATTCTTATTCTTTTATTATTATTTATTTTCTCAAACATGCAATGAAATATTGTTGTTATTTTCCTTATAATAGACTGCGAAGCATGACGTTTCAGGTGCGACTAGGACAAGAGGTCGTTAATGGAATTTAATACAAATCTTGAAGGCCTAGGCTGGCTAAGTGCTCTTTTTTAATTCCATTCCACATAAATTTGTGGCACATTTCAAATTCAAAATTCGAAACACTGTGATGCGATCTCATTGGCCAATTTTGCATATCTCCGCTCCTCTCCGCCTCAATGGAGCCGCGCCTTAAGGTTCGTTGGACTTTACGCCACTGTGCTGTCATCTCACCGGCCCAATTTGGCAGAAAATGTATTAATAACTCTCATTGGGTGTCCCTAAAAGTGAAAACCGGCCAAGTGCGAGTCGGACTCGCGCGTAAGGGTTCCGTATGTACCATTTCAATTTATTATTAAAAAAAATACAGTTAAATCAACCTACCTCAAAAACTATAGGAGATAATTTAATCAAACCAAAAATCGTTGATAGAGCTTATTAATGTGCATAGTTGCATACCACATATTTTTTTTTTGAATTTTATATCGCGTAGTTTAAAAAATAGAGGGGGGGGGGACACATTTTTCAGACTTTGAGAGCTGATATCTCGAAAACGATTTGCTTAAATAAAAATGAGATTTATAAACTTTCATATCATTTTCAAAGATCTACACACGCTTATATACAACTAATTTTTTTTTCTATCCCTCAGTTACATGTATGGAGGGCCCCCACCCCAATGGTTTTTTTACAATATAGTATCATAATCCTGTAGCGGTTCATACAACACATATCCTAACCAAATTTCATTACTGTAGCATTTATAGTTTCCGAGTAAATCGGCTGTGACAGACGGACAGACAGACATGACGAATGTATAAGGGTTCCGTTTTTACCATTTTGGCTACGGAACCCTAAAAATGGCTATAGGGGTGTACCATCGGCCTCGGTGGTGGTGGCGGCGGCTGCTCGGGGTTGGAGTGGACCTTTACATCTCTAGTAGTATAGATATAGATACTTAATAATGTTGTGAACTTGTACAATAATCATTATTTTTGTTTAATATTATGATCCTTTATTTATTTCTGTCTTTTATAAAAATGTCTATAATAATCTTTTTTTTTATGTAATACATTCTTTAATGCATGTTATTTTAATAAGATGTATTATTATACTGTTTTGAAAAAATAAGTCGACCTGAGTTTCTTACTGGTTCTTCTCAGGAACGGCGTAGAGTTTGAACCAGTAGTAGATTTTTTTCTCTCTCTTGATAATGTCAGACGATTCGAAAGTGCTTATTAATAAGCTTACTTGAATAAAGAATAGTTTGACTTTGACTTTGACTTTGCTCGCTCGGCTGTGTGGCCTCGAACTGTTCGCGGGAGATCAGAGACACTGTGTTAGTGGGACCCCAGCCGTGGGATCGCTAGTGGGTATAGTGTACCATCGGCCTCGGTGGTGGTGGCGGCGGCTGCTCGGGGTTGGAGTGGCGCTCGCTCGGCTGTGGGGCCTCGAACTGTTGCGGGAGATCAGAGACACTGTGGTAGTGGGACCCCAGCCGTGGGATCGCTAGTGGGTATAGTGTACCATCGGCCTCGGTGGTGGTGGCGGCGGCTGCTCGGGGTTGGAGTGGCGCTCGCTCGGCTGTGTGGCCTCGAACTGTTGCGGGAGATCAGAGACACTGTGGTAGTGGGACCCCAGCCGTGGGATCGCTAGTGGGTATAGTGTACCATCGGCCTCGGTGGTGGTGGCGGCGGCTGCTCGGGGTTGGAGTGTGGCCTCGAACTGTTCGCGGGAGATCAGAGACACTGTGTTAGTGGGACCCCAGCCGTGGGATCGCTAGTGGGTATAGTGTACCATCGGCCTCGGTGGTGGTGGCGGCGGCTGCTCGGGGTTGGAGTGTGGCCTCGAACTGTTCGCGGGAGATCAGAGACACTGTGTTAGTGGGACCCCAGCCGTGGGATCGCTAGTGGGTATAGTGTACCATCGGCCTCGGTGGTGGTGGCGGCGGCTGCTCGGGGTTGGAGTGTGGCCTCGAACTGTTCGCGGGAGATCAGAGACACTGTGGTAGTGGGACCCCAGCCGTGGGATCGCTAGTGGGTATAGTGTACCATCGGCCTCGGTGGTGGTGGCGGCGGCTGCTCGGGGTTGGAGTGGCGCTCGCTCGGCTGTGTGGCCTCGAACTGTTCGCGGGAGATCAGAGACACTGTGGTAGTGGGACCCCAGCCGTGGGATCGCTAGTGGGTATAGTGTACCATCGGCCTCGGTGGTGGTGGCGGCGGCTGCTCGGGGTTGGAGTGGCGCTCGCTCGGCTGTGTGGCCTCGAACTGTTCGCGGGAGATCAGAGACACTGTGCGGTAGTGGGACCCAAGGCTGCCGTGGGATTGCTGAAAGTAAAATAGTACATTACAATACAAGAGCGAAAAACATGAAATTAGAAACAAGTGGCGATGTTTTAAAACACGACGTAAGGCCCACCATACTTTAAATCTTATTTTGAACCTTGCAATGTAAGGAATAGTGGTGAGTTTTGTTTGTTTCGAAAATCAATCAAATAAAGAAAATACGACTTTATTAAGTTCATGAAAGGTTTAAATTTCATTGATGTGGATTGTAATGGACATTGGGCCTTACGAGGTGTTTTAAGTCGACACGAGTTACGAATTTCATTTTTGCACGTGTCTCGTACGACGTTTTTTAGTATAGATGGCTCTCCGAAGTTTTGGACCTGACGTAAAATGACACACTTCTCGCACTAGAGCCTAAAAAAGGCACCATTTGTAGTAATGATCTATATATTTTTCATCATTAATCAACAAATAAAAAGTTTAACAACAACCAATTTCAACCGATTTCTCAAAGATTCTATCATCTGTGGTTTAAATCATTGGTTTCCTATCATCAAATCCTACTTTCTGAATACTTGGGAATTGAATGAAAATTACCAAAAGCGCCATATGTGCCTATAACATTTGAAGAGATCCCTCGATTTCTCCAAGATCTCATCATCAGACCCCAACTTGGTGCTAACGGGACCATCTCAGGTTTACACACGTGCGATCACAAAAAATCAATCCGTTCACGATTCTCGGAGATATCATACAACAAAAAAAAAACAGTCGAATTGAGAACCTCCTCCTTTTTTTGAAGTTGGTTAAAAAATACATTTTTTTTACACAATTTTTTACCGCCCATTGCAATTTCATTTAGTGACTAGCCTAACGAGTCCAACCTTGATACGGTTACGTCGTTACGTATTCTTCTGTCTGTCTGGAATATTTCTTTCTCTTAACCTTTTGGACGCCTACGACTGATATATTGGCAACGCAGTTTCAACGCCAAAGACCGATATATACGTCTAGGTCCACAGAGCAATGAAATGAAATGAAATTTTGTTAACGTGGCTTGTGAGTGACAGCTTTTGTATTTGACGTGGCGTCAAAAAGGTTAATAGGAAGGACAGTTTAGTGCTTCAAAGAAGACTATGTAATGAATATGATCTCGTACAATAAGTAGAGATTATACTAACCGAAGTATAATCCGTGTCGTTCCACAAGTCCTCTTCGTAACGCCTCAATCCGTCAGTTATGACCTGAAATAAAAAATTATAATTCAGTAAGTTGCAATAGTAGATTGTGTCACAAGGGATCAAAATTGTATATTTCCGGCGTGGGCGTATATTGAATCCTGAGAAATTGATGACGAAAGGTATAACTCCTTAACGATTAGGAGTTGGAGGATAATTCTTTAAATATAACAACTGTAATACATTTTCGAGATCTATTCAAGTGTTTGCTATTGCTATTGTTTTTTGAATGATTCCACAGTTGAATCCCGACCGTAGGGAGAATTGAAATTAGTGTTCTTTTTTGGTACTGACAACAAACTCAATTGCAACTGTAAGATTGACCAAAAAGTTTGTTCAAGGTATTTGCTCCAATATTTTGACGCAAGTCATTCATTGATTCACAATTTTTTTTTTCAATTAGTATTTCATTTGGATGTGTGTGTAATCATTATACCTCGATATTTTTCTAGCAGGAGCGAGGGTTTGACAAAATTAAACATCAACATCATTGTTGTCGATGAGTCTACCCTGCTTTCATAAAAATACTAACTTCATAATACAAGGTAACCAGAAATACAGGACCCATTTGGGCTTTGTTTTAAATATCTAATACGTCATATTAATTATTTCCTATGGCTTTAGAGTATATTTTATTAGTCTTTGTCATTTTGATGAGTTCTTAATACAAGATACGAGAAAAATAATGTCTCATTTTGAGTAAATATGATTTTTTGTATTCTTGTAAGTTATCTTACTTACTTTTTTATTACATTATTTTTAGACCACTATAAGATTTATCGATAAAAGTTATGTCGATGTTTAATTTTGTCAATCTCTAGTTCCTGCTAGAAAAATTTGAGGTATAGTAATCATTCACCTCAACTCTGGTGAAATTACCTATACTCCACGGTGTTTTCACTTAGTTGAAGTAGTGAATTTGATGTACTCATGACGTCATCGGATATGCTTCCGGAAATTAACGTTAGAGGGCGTTGATATCAATTTCAAGATCTTGTGTTATCTGTACAGCCACTATTTTCTTTTCCGTTACGCGCAGTTAACAAAACGAAAGAAATGACAAAGTATTAGTTTTTTTTCATTACTTGGCTCTCAAAATATTTTTGTTTCATACATAGAGAAATGTAATATTAATTTAGCTATACTTGTATTTTTACTTTTGTCCAATTTGAATTCTTTAGCTACAAATATTTTGGATGCATTTAAAAAATATATTGAATGAACGGAATGTTTTTGCAAGGTCGGCCATAATTAAATTTTCGCTTTGGTTGTCTTCGATGCTTGAACTGGAAGTGCATCGAAACGATATTATTTTAGTGATTTCATTCGTGTCCGTCGTGTTTGACTCGGCTAGTTTGTGGCCATGAGTAGGCCCATTTCTAACACAAAACTGTATCGATATCGTCAGTACCTGCTCAAGATCCTGGGAGATCTTGGTGCGCGTATTCCAGTCCCCCTGGCGGTCGTGTCCGTCGTGTTTGACGGCCTCGGCTAGTTTGTGGCCATGAGTAGGCCCATTTCTAATACAAAACTGTATCAATATCGTCGGTACCTGCTCCAGATCCTGGGAGATCTTGGTGCGCGTATTCCAGTCCCCCTGGCGGTCGTGTCCGTCGTGTTAGACTCGGCTAGTTTGTGGGCATGAGTAGGCCCATTTCTAATACAAAACTGTATCAATATCGTCAGTACCTGCTCCAGATCCTGGGAGATCTTGGTGCGCGTATTCCAGTCCCCCTGGCGGTCGTGGCCGTCGTGTTTGACGGCCTCGGCTAGTTCGTGGCCATGAGTAGGCCCATTTCTAATACAAAACTGTATCAATATCGTCGGTACCTGCTCCAGATCCTGGGAGATCTTGGTGCGCGTATTCCAGTCCCCCTGGCGGTCGTGTCCGTCGTGTTAGACTCGGCTAGTTTGTGGGCATGAGTAGGCCCATTTCTAATACAAAACTGTATCAATATCGTCGGTACCTGCTCCAGATCCTGGGAGATCTTGGTGCGCGTATTCCAGTCCCCCTGGCGGTCGTGGCCGTCGTGTTTGACGGCCCGCCCGCCGGTTTGGGTCACGATGAGGAGGCGGCCTACGTCGCGGTCTGACAGCTCGAAGTCTGATTCGGAGTCCGACCTGAAATTCATTTGAGGTTAGAAATATTCGTCATGAGAGCCTATTTCAGTTGGCTGGATTTAGGTCCTGCAGTAAATCCTGTCTTAATTGGGTATTTCTTATATTCTTATACAGTTTTGCGAGTTTTCATTTCGATGTTTAATTTAGTCAATCTCTCGTTCCTGCTAGAAGAATATCGAGGTATAGCGATACTCGTGAAAGTTTAAATCAATATATTGACTGAACTGAATATACAAACGATACTCCTCCTGAAGTATGTGTGGCTGCTCCCGCGTTTCCGCTACTGCAGCTGTGGCCGGGCATCCCACGATGGTGGGACGGTCGTTGCACCGTCATTCGGGGACGGTGTTGAAGGAAAATTAGCCAAATGATTTTGGTGATGATAATGTCAATATATTGTGTAAAGGCTCGTCTATAAGGTGCCCACGAGGAAAGGGAAAAATTCTAACATCATATTCCTGAGACTAAAAGAAGCAAAAAATGTTAAATGAAATTTTGGTCAAATCTGCAAATAAAAATAATTTTTTTTGATGTTTTGAATGCCTTAATACACAAAGAAATGATTTTATTAATCCTATAGCAAAAAAATCACTTTAAAGTTTTTTTTTACATTAGCTAGGTAATTAAAGATATTTTTATTCATTTGATGTTTCTCAATTAAGTGTGACAAGACTAAGACAACATGGTGACAAAATCGTTTCAGAAAATGCGTTTATCATAGCGTAACGGTATTAAACGATTTAAAGAAAAAAAAATTTTTTCTTTAAAATAGACTGAACCCAGAAAACTTCATATGACATTTTTAGCTTCACATTTGCTCCTGCGGGTGTCGTAAGAGTCGACTAAGGGATTGAAGTGTCACTGACCATTTTACAAGATTGATGATGGGCAGCGTCATCATAGTGGACACATTACTGCGATCGTCAATCCGCTTGCCCAGCGTGGCGATTATAGGCATTTACCTCCTAATGCGTCTAGACGCGTTAATAGGAGAGGCCTACGTCCAGCACTGGACTATCATAGGCTGATGATGATATTCTTTTACAGTTTTGTGAGTTGTTATTTCGATGTTTAATTTAGTCAATCTCTTGTTCCTGCTAGAAAAATATCGAGGTATAGTTATACTCGTGAAAGTTTAAATCAATATATTGACTGAACTGAATATAGAAACGATACTCCTCCTGGAGTATGTGATGTTATTCTTAAGGTTCTCCCACACTTGCCATTACAATTAATATGTATGAAAACGAAAAAATATTTTTTTTACGAAATTAACAAAAGCCGGATATACCAGGCAACTTCTATTAATGTCCCAAGTAAGCTGTCCAATTTAACGGAAATCTAAAAAAACACCCTGTATATTGTGAAAAGGCTCGTCTATAAGTACATACCAGGCGTCGCCGTCAGTGAAGGTGTTGTGTCTCGGAGGCGGCAGGTCCAGTTCTTCGTCCAGCTGGAAGTGTAGTTCTTCTCGTTGCGGCTCCTCGGTGGCGGGTGGCGCCGGAGCGGTCCGCTCGCGGCTGCCCGCCTTCGTTCGCCGCTTCACCTGTGTACATTGATTTAGAATATATAAGTGGATCCCCAAACAGCTCAAAAAAATGGCCCCAAAAAATGGGCTGCAGAAGTAAATATTGCGGTCCTTTTGCTCCGCTATTCAATTCTGACAGTTGACATTTGGTCACCTTACGGTATAGCATCATTATTCCTTAAACATAGAAAGTTTCTACTATTTTGCGGTGTTGTTCGCAAATTTTATTTGTTTATTGCTCACTTCACAAAGTTTTTTATTCTTTGAGTTTTTTTTATTATAAATTATTGTAAGTGAGCGTTATTAGCTTCAACTGAAACATGATAGAAATGACTTTTAGTGCCAACTTTCTTGGTTTTTTTGTTTGGCTCTGTGCGTCCATTTATTATATAATGTCATTGCCTGTGTATCATAATTATCGTTTATACATTACAATACAAGTGCGAAAAACATGAAATTCGAAACGAGTTGCGATGTTTTAACCTCCTGCCGCTCTATTAAAAGGTCTCCATAAACAAAAGAAATTATATTCTGTTTCCTGTTTCCTTTACTAATAATTCAAAATTCACTAGCAAATTTTATTGTCTGGACGGCAGGAGGTTGAAACACGACCGATAGGGAGTGTTTTAAATCGACACGAGTTACGAATTTCGTTTTTGCACGTGTCTCGTACGACGTTTTTTAGTACAGATGGCCCTCCGAAGTTTTGGACCTGACGTAAAATGACCCACTTCTTGCACTAAGCCTAACAAATATTTGTGATCGATAAACAAATAATGCCCTCACCGGGATTCGAACCCGGAATCTCCAGCTTCGTAGGCAGGCACTACTAACTAGGCTACGATAGCTGACATCCTCAAAATCGCCTGTGTGTCGATAAAACAACGAAAAGAAAATCATGGGCACCATCTACATAGTCATAGCCAACCCGGGAAACCTTGATCCCTATGACAGCTGTCAGTTCCATACATTATCTGTCAACAATGTCGCGTTTAGACACATTATGCATTGAACTGACAGCTGTCATAAGAATCAAAGTTCCCCGGGCCGGCTATAGGAAATAAATGCAATACCTCTGTCCAAACGTCAGGTCCGCTTCGTTCGGAGTTGGGGCTCCCGGTTCCGGAGGTCTGTCTTGAGGCGCCCTCTGGTTTCTCAGTCGGTTCTTCTGTTGACAAATATTTTTACGATAATGTGTATACAATCGTCGTACGGGTCAGGTAGATTTTTTCATAGAAAATACTGGAAACATGGTGATTAAGTGATTACAAATATTTCAAATAAATATTTATAATACAAGTGGAACCATTTTTAACATCAGATTGTATTGGAATTTCCCTGAAGTTTTCACCCGATCCGAAAAACACGGAATTTTATCGTCAGATGACTCCGTAGAATAAAAATAGCAACTCATGATTAAAAAACTCGTATTACCGTACATTTTAAGTGGTTTTCTTAAACAGTCTACATTGTTATCTCTACAAACCGACCTCACGACAATTTTAAAGTTTTTTTGGATTTATTTATAAATTTTGGGAAATCTCGATACAACCCGATTTTAAAATAGATTTTACCTACACTACAAATATTTTCAAAAAATATTTGAAAGTTGCATGGTTGCATTATTTTATGTGAAAAAAAACCGACCCGTATTCATTGACAGAGTGTGTAAATGGTTATTTTATGGATGTATGTGCTGTTTTTCGTCAAAGAAACCAGGGCTTCAGGGCTGTTTGCTATTATAGTACAGTCACGGACTTTAATTGATAGACCACTTGGCAATGGATGCAATTTGGTCGTGTAATATTATGGGTTCGGTATTTTTCGTTAGTAGGCACGATCGCGACATGACCGATGTTCCCCGATGATATGTCAGTTAAATACGAATCTTTGTTGCGTCAAAATTTAAGTACAGATGTAGTGAGAAATGACTTGCTTTCGGAAACGTTCGTCAACGTCATGCTGTTTCAGTCTATCTCACTGAGACTGACAGTAATAGCTGTCATGCTACTTCAGTCAGACTCGGTGACACTGCCTGAAACAGCATGTGTTTACGAACGTTTCCGAAGGCAAGTAATTTCTCACTACACCTGTAGGTATGTCAAAACTAGTTGACATAATAAAAATTCCTTCGTCGACGAAAATTAAGGATTAGCCATCGGCCATTATTAGACGCTAGATGTCGTTGTTCCTAGAGGAAACTGGATAACGACAGTTCTTCATAGATTTGTCTAAAACCGTTTAGTAATTTAATCATGTTTTCTTCAAATCGGATGCCATGATTTATCTGACATTAATAGGCGAATATTTTTTCAAGTCAAGATATTTATATAAATAGCCATATCATGTTATCGGGCAATTTTATATTATTTTTTTCATTGACAGAGACAAAATGCTATTGCTGTCTTTTTTATAATTCGTCACAGCTCCTAGTTGACGTTAGTTGAATACATAAGTAACCTTTGTGGAAATATGGTAGATAGACGTTTGACAGTCTATTTATAATCCTATAATCTGTCAGTAGCCGTACAAAATGTTTAATAGCACAGATAAAATATAGGGAAGATTCCGTGTATTAAGACATACCTGAACAAACTATTGTCATCCTTTACCATCTCAGTATGTATTCCATAAGGAAAAAGAGACAAACAAGGTAGTTCTACTCGGTCGTGAATTATATCACCGACTCCATTTTCTTAATTTTTCTTGAACAATGCTACCAACCTGACTAGATAAAATGTCATTACTATTAGTGTTGTCCAGTCTTCATCGTATGCTTTTATCGGCAATAATAATATTTTTACCAAATTAGGTAGCGATGAACAGTGCGAATAAACCTTATTTCCTACCCAGAATCACGATCTTCTGCGATCCTTAATATGTCATGATTTCTAAATCTACACTTTAGGATAAAAATAAAATCACAAAATTAATGAAATATTTTCTTTAATTAAAATGTCAAATGTCATAAGAAGTGTTCTGTCTAAAACGTATGCCACTAGTTGGCGCCACTTAGCGGTAAGGTCCCGCTAAGAAACACAATTACCTAGCCTCAAAGAACAACTAACTAGAAGAAGGTCATTTTATTTTTTTACATAATTTTATTAACTTGTACAAATCATTTAAACACGAAACTATAGGCGCTCTGAGAATTTAGACAAGTTTCTGGACCTGACGCCTCAGTGCTGCCGCCCTGATGAACGGTATTTCAGAAAACCCTCATTATAACATGTTTTACGGAACTTATCATCCCTTAAAGCATACCTAACAATTTTCGTATGATGGCTTCTTTATAATTAATCAGTCTACACAAGTATCACATGAGTGTCATTATTAAACTAAACTTACTTTACTTTCTGGTTGACATGACATTGGATGATTACCAAATATGGTGGGTACTACGTCAGAATGTAATCACTTATGGGTACGCCCTTGCCTGAAACAACAGCTTAAAAATGTGCGGAGCATATTTTTGAATACTTTTTAGGGCACCAGTCGTCTGCCTTTTTGATATTTTTGACCCATATTAGCCTTTGTTCAGTGTCCTGTGGAAACCTGTTGGAAATTAAAAACATCGATTCATTTTCTGAGTTGGCTATCAATAGATTTATCGATATCACGATCGATCGCTTAAGTACAACACTATGCAATACAAATATTTGAATCCCACTATTTATAATTACATTACGAATGCAAATACGAATGGTTAATTCACAAAGCTACACACATGTATCCGGCAACAAATATTGAATAAGATTTTCAGTTACTTTTACCTTAATAAGGTTCGAAATTTTAAAATTCAAGTCAAAACTAAATTACCGGTGAAACGTAATGTCTTTATTTTGTTCATTCAGGTAACCCTGGCGGTTTTTACGCCATGGAACCACACAAGTCATCACTTTTATCACATTCCGTGCACTTATCGAACAGAAATATACATGAAAAGCTTTATTTTAATCACTTTTACTATTTGCGGTTTAGGTGCACTAGTATAGCCAAACAAAGATCGTTGACAGGCATTGCTGGCGTCACCCACAGATATAATAGACTCGGTCTATTAAATTAATAAGTCTATGTTTAATAGAGACTTGATAGTTTCTGACTGAAATTCTAACTTTGAAAAAATATCTGACAGTGACATCCGTTAAAAGGAAAGAGAACAAAAATTCCTACATAGCAGCTTAGCAGTCAAATTACCATCTGGGCTTTGAAGTTAGATTTACGTCTCAGGACTAAAGCGGATGTTATAACGTAACTATAGTAACGTTAGCTTCCGGAAAAATATGGATCAATTATTATTGGTTAATCTTTTTTGTTATTACGTAACCATGGTAATGTCACCTTCCGAAGAAAACGCGAGCGGTCATTGGCTAACCGTAGCAACGCCTGCCCCATTGGTCAGCAGAGTTCGGCCGAAGTCGTGATACCAGATTTGAAAATGCACGGTAAACCCGCCATCTTGAAACGAAATATTTTTATATTTTGCGATTGAAAAGTCAAGTTAAGACATTTAATTGGCTCATCGAAACCACGCTTGAAATGATAACCTATTTGCAGAAAACTACGCTAACATGGCGTTTGTGCCGAGTTGCTGACGAGCACCTCCGATAATACGTCATAGTTATACCTAATTATAGAGCTAAGTGCATTGAATGTAATATCAAGTTCGCCATTTAACATTTTAGTTAAGAGATTCGAACCTTAACTTATTTTAGTGACAGTTCATAAACGCACAATGATAAAGATAGAAATATAATTTTTGCTCTTCTGTTATACGATGACTTTACTTCCTTTATTAGGATTTACGAGTAAAAGCGACTAAACCCGATTTGCATTACACGGCTAAAATACGCACAGTGACAAGTGGTCTATCAATTATAGTCCGTGACTGTACTTAATCCTATTCAGTGTACTTTATGTGACAAGGAAAAAAATGAAATTGGTCAAAAAAAGTATGCTTTTTCATTTTGAATCTTTACATTTTTAGATTATTTCTGAAATTTGAACTTATTTCTAAACAAATCATCGTCATGAGCACGGATGTGGCTGTGATACATGTACATGTGATTGTGGTGTAGTGTGGGTACCTGTCCTTCGCTGCGGCACGAACTCGGCCACGTCGGGGTTGAGGTGCTCGTGCGCCGGCGGCGACGCCGCGCCGCGTGTCCGGAACATCCTGCCAACACAAACAATATAATTATTCAATTCATCATCATCATTTCAACTATTTGGGCATTTTCGCGAGAAGAGATCCAAAAAAAATTTTAAGGTAGGTAAATTTAATGTTTTTCCTACTCAGAATAACGAGTTCTTTCAATCTAGGAGAAAAAAAGTACAAAAAAAAATGGTCCCACATTTTTCATACATTTTACATGCTCTCCACTTTGTAACCGCTGTACAAAGTGTTTCAAAAACGGTTACGTAATAGAAACAAAAATTTGAGACACTTTTTTTCTTCTAGTAGGATCGAAAGAGCTCGTGATTCTGAGCAGGAAAAACATAAAATTTACCTGTTTCAGAAAAATAAGTTTTTGTATCTCTTCTCGCGAAAATGCCCATTTATCGCCCACTGCTAGCATAGGCCTCTCTTCTAGTACGCCACTCATCTCGGTCCTGAGCCAATCTAACCCAGAAGTGTCCCGCAATCTTACGAATGTCGTCGACCCAACGAGCCAACGGACGCCCAGGGGCTCTTTCATCCGAAATATGCCACCAATCCGTGAACTTTAGTCCACCTGCCATCACTCTGCCTGGCAACATGTCCTGCCCAGTTCCATTTGAGTTTAGTTACGGTATCTCCTACGTCTCGTACCTTGGTAAGACTTCTGATTTCGACGTTTCTAACTCGGTCTTGTAATGTAATACCGAGCATGGCTAGCATTCAATTACCAACATAAAAAACTGCCTATGAGCAGTTTTGGCCGGGGTTCCCTAGTAATTCAATTTCAATTTATTTACATAAAAGGTAAGATTGAATGGTTGCTCTCAATTTAAGGGGATGAATCAACTTTTTTTTGTCTGTTATTGCCATGGTAACGGTCGCCTGAGTCACGCTAGTTTTATGCATAGTTATGATACTTAAACTATGCAAACATGCATTTTTCTGGTGTTTATAAACCCTTTCCTTGATGGGCCAACTACAAACATGGTCTATATGCATGTTTGCATAAATTAAGTAGCATAATTTTGCATAAAACTAGCGTTTCTCAGGCGACCGTAACCACTTAATATTATGTTGGGCCATCTGATACGTCATGACAACCTCATAAAATGTATAGCCAAAGGAAAGATTGAAGGAAAGCGTGGAAGAGAAAGACCAAGGAGAACGTGAAAGTCACGTATCAAAACCTGAAAAAGATGGTCTTGGATCGAGGAAAGTGGCGAGCGTGCTTTGAGCTACACAGGCATGAGCTAAGCTCTTAAATTCAATTCAAATTCATTTATTTCCAACAAATTGATACATAAGGTGTTGAATCCTCCTTTTAAGTTAAAAACTTGTGTTAGGAGGTATTCGCTCTTTCATACAAAGATTTTGCTAGAAATATAGTAATCCAAAAATTTATATAAATTAAATAGAAGAGAGATATGTAATATGCTGTTATATGGACCTGGGTAGTGGAGGAGGGGGCACGGCTCGCAGTAAACTGGACACTGGCGCCACCAGTGGACCGCCCATCGTCGCCAGCGGGAATATGCCCACCATCTGCTTCTTACGGCTGCAACAAACATAAATATTATGGAATAATAGGCATGATGACTGTGAAGTCAAATCGGTATCTTTTTTCGAACTGTCAAAACGATCAGTGACGTCACGTTTGAGTACTGCCAAATGACCTTCTATTTTAAGTTCTTTTCAATTTATTAACTAGAAGTTCTGTACAAAAATTACTGCAAATAATGTCTCAGTGTCTTATGTCGTGCATAATGTTAAATAAATTATTTTTCACACCATCTATTCGAATACGGGACTTATCTTCCCTGCTGGGAGGGATCAAAGTGGCACTTTTCTGTTGAAGGACTTTCTATTGCCAGCCTAAAAAATTACAATGAAATGTGAATATAAACAGTACGTTCATAATTGATTTAAAAAAAATCAGAATCGATTATTTGCATAAATATTAAATAAAATGTGATATATCTTTTATTTTTCTCATAGGTGGTGTGAAAAGCAGTAGGTGTGTCACACGGTATCAAAATTATTTCGTCTTGGGCGTTAACGCTTGAATTCTTCATTACGCTCAGGATTCCACTTTAGAATCCCTCCCTACGGTCATGATTCAATTGTGGAATCCGTCGCTCCATTCAGGATTCAATATACGCCCACGCCGGAAATATACCATTTTGATCCCTTGTGACACAATCTACTATTAAATACAGTCATCATCCCTATTCTACACAAATCGATCAAGTCCCACGGTTAGGTCTATGCCATGGTGACCGGCAAGTTAAATGAACATCTTGTTTCGAAATGTCACTACTTTCGCCGCTATGATGTTTTATATGAAAAATTTATTAAATACAAGTTCCGTACAAAAATTACTGCATTCTACATTTTGGTAATAATTACTCCGTGTATTATGTCGTGCATATTGCGAAATAATTTATTTTAACAGTATAGTCAGTAGTTTACTTTCATTTCAACTGAAGAATGGTATACAGTCATCTCCTATTAAGGCTTGTGATGTGGGTACCAAACGATGAAATACATACTAAATACATACATATAGATACTTAAATACACAACCACAACCAAGAAGCATATATTTGTGATAACAAATGAAGGGTCCACGGAAAGAACTGTCTAGTCAATTCATATTACAGAAGGAAAAACCACCTTACACCTTTTTAACAGCAACATTTAATTTTCCTTGATTTTTTAAAGCACTGGACATGTTTTTTTCAGTGGGCCCTTCAAATACAAAAATAATGCCCGCGCCGGGATTCAAGCCCATACAATTAGGGATTTGAAATGTAATAGAATACAAATAATTTATTCGTGGCAAATATAACAACAAGCATGACAAGACAAACCAAAACAGACAAATTCAGATTTGCATAATAAATACACAAATAATGCCTTCAAGGTTTTGCAGATCGTGGACTTCCTTATGCGAAATAATAAACAAATGTATTGTAATACTAACTCTTTGAAAACTACTCTATTATGTAATTTTTTTAAATCTGCACACGTGGCCGACCCCTAACCACGATTTCAATAATAAAACAAGATCTAAAGGCAGACCAAACAGACCCACAGACGACACAGGACAGAATGTACTGGAGATGTTGAGCCGAAATATGAATGGCTGCGACCATATATAACATGGACGGCTAACGCCAGCTCAAAAATGCCCCCAAAAACAATTGTTCAATTGTGCCAAGATGGGCAGGACATAGCGCTTTTCTTAACACCGCGCACATTTCGGCTCAACATCTTTGACAAATGTTTACAGAATATATCCAATCAAAACTTTGATAGACCAATCACAACTATTTTTAAATGGCGGTTTCAGTTTTTAAAGGTTGATATTGAAATTCATTACCGTGATGCATTGAAGAGGGAGTGACATTTGTTATCTAAAATTAAGGACCGTTTTTGAAAGGCAATTTAATATGGCGTGCGGCTTCCATGTTTTATTTGTTCGTAGATGAATGGCCATCCCGTCCTCCAAGTTTAGGCGTATACATGCTTTAAAGCCTACATTTTTATAAAAATCATCAATCTAGATCATTTCAAAAAAGTTACCACGGGCATTTGGGGTCATGTGAAGAAAATGGTGCGTGCAGCGTGAGATTGATTGATTAGGAGAACCGACCCCTACGGAAATGGGATAAGGCTAGGACAAAAAATAATGGAAAACAACTCACCGTTTTTCTCCTGGTTTCTCATCTCCCTCATTCTGCAGCGGCGGATCTTCATTATCCTGTTTGTCGTTTTTCTGCTCTTTTTCATCCCTCTGTTCTTTCTCATTTTTCTGTTCTTTATCATTCTTCTGGTCTTTTTCATTTTTCTGTTCTTTTTCAACATGCTGTTCTTTCTCGTTCTCTTCTTTCCCCTTTTGTTTCCTCAGCGGCCTTCTCAGTTTCTGGAGAGGGCTCTGGTTTGGCTTCCACTGCTGGTTCGTCTTTTTTAGTCTGTGGAAGAAGTTTAATAAATGTTTTGTAGAAAGGATTTTCTTAAAACAGATCACCGGGAATAATTTACATCTATTCAGTACTATTCACCATAAGAATTTACAATAAAACACTGTATTAAACATTTGAAGTATTAAGATCGCGACATATTCGACACAAATATATAATTAAACAATTAACTCACATATATTTAGTCACTACATGATACACGTGACATGTTTCGGAGAGCCTAGGTCTCTATTATCAGTGCGTGCCGCGCAGGCAGCGCGGTAGCGGTGGACTTTGCTTGAAAATGGGAACCTAGGCTCTCCGAATCATGTCGCGTGTATTGTCTGATACGCGAGTTTAACCGTTTTATAGTCTTCTACTATAAGTAGTACCTCTATGCCTTGAAATGAATAAAAAGCTTTAGTAGTTCGAGCTTTAAAACACTCATCTCTATTTTCTCCTCGCCACATATACTAGTCGCTTTCTCTACGCTCTTCTTCTGTTCCTTGTCTTCTTTCTCGGCGTCTGGCTTCTTGCTCATGTCCTCGTTCATCATTATGTCGGTTAGCGGCCATTTTGTCAGCTTGAACACTGTTCGGACCAGTACAACACTCACCTCAACTTTCTCCTCGCCATCTATACTAGTCGCTTTCTCTACGCCCTTCTTCGGTTCCTTGTCTTCTTTCTCGGCGTCTGGCTTCTTACTCATGTCATCATTCATCATTATGTCGGTTAGCGGCCATTTTGTCAGCTTGAACACTGTTCGGACCAGTACAACACTCACCTCAACTTTCTCCTCGCCACCTATACTGGGCGCCTTCTCTACGCTATTCTTCGGTTCCTTGTCTTCTTTCTCGGCGTCTGGCTTCTTACTCATGTCATCATTCATCATTATGTCGGTTAGCGGCCATTTTGTCAGCTCGAACGCTGTTCGGACCTTTAAAACTCACCTCAACCTTCTCCTGGCCACCTATACTAGTCGCTTTCTCTACGCCCTTCTTCGGTTCCTTGTCTTCTTTCTCGGCGTCTGGCTTCTTACTCATGTCATCATTCATCATTATGTCGGTTAGCGGCCATTTTGTCAGCTCGAACGCTGTTCGGACCTGTACAACACTCACCTCAATTTTCTCCTCGCCACCTATACTGGGCGCCTTCTCTACGCTCTTCTTCGGTTCCTTGTCTTCTTTCTTCTCGACATCTGGCTTCTTGCTAATGTCTTCATTCATCATTATGTCAGTTAGCGGCCACTTTGTCGGCTCGAACGCTGTTCGGACCTGTCAAAAATGGTATTACATATTAGGCGTCATATACTAAAGAAAAAATCGCAGGTGTTCGAACTGAAATATGTCAACAGCCCTATCGCGAACAAAGAAATCCTCACATTTCGGCGGTTTTTCTCTGTCACTGTAATGACGCCTTCGCTGGAGTGACAAGAGACAAATCCCCGAAATTTACGAACTTCGGAGTCTTGTCTTGTCCTGTGGAATTAATTGAATCAGGCGTTACTTTGCGGAAGTCCATATTCAAGGATGAACAATGTTCATCCTTGTCCTGTGGAGTTTCGGAGTCACGCTAGGTTGTCAGACACATACCTTGAACCCGTTGACCAGCTCGAGTTTGTCCGAGTCCCGGATGGCGTCTAGCACAAGTGCCACGTCGGGCGTGAGCGCGCGCACGCGATGGAAGGAGGCGATGAGCGTGACGGGTATAGTGCCGTCGGCGGCCATCTTGCGGAGTCACGCTAGGTTGTCAGACACATACCTTGAACCCGTTGACCAGCTCGAGTTTATCCGAGTCCCGGATGGCGTCTAGCACAAGTGCCACGTCGGGCGTGAGCGCGCGCACGCGATGGAAGGAGGCGATGAGCGTGACGGGTATAGTGCCGTCGGCGGCCATTTTGCGGAGTCACGCTAGGTTGTCAGACACATACCTTGAACCCGTTGACCAGCTCGAGTTTGTCCGAGTCCCGGATGGCGTCTAGCACAAGTGCCACGTCGGGCGTGAGCGCGACGGGTATAGTGCCGTCGGCGGCCATCTTGCGGAGTCACGCTAGGTTGTCAGACACATACCTTGAACCCGTTGACCAGCTCGAGTTTATCCGAGTCCCGGATAGCGTCTAGCACAAGTGCCACGTCGGGCGTGAGCGCGACGGGTATAGTGCCGTCGGCGGCCATCTTGCGGAGTCACGCTAGGTTGTCAGACACATACCTTGAACCCGTTGACCAGCTCGAGTTTATCCGAGTCCCGGATGGCGTCTAGCACAAGTGCCACGTCGGGCGTGAGCGCGACGGGTATAGTGCCGTCGGCGGCCATCTTGCGGAGTCACGCTAGGTTGTCAGACACATACCTTGAACCCGTTAACCAGCTCGAGTTTATCCGAGTCCCGGATGGCGTCTAGCACAAGTGCCACGTCGGGCGTGAGCGCGCGCACTCGATGGAAGGAGGCGATGAGCGTGACGGGTATAGTGCCGTCGGCAGCCATCTTGCGGAGTCACGCTAGGTTGTCAGACACATACCTTGAACCCGTTAACCAGCTCGAGTTTGTCCGAGTCCCGGATGGCGTCTAGCACAAGTGCCACGTCGGGCGTGAGCGCGCGCACGCGATGGAAGGAGGCGATGAGCGTGACAGGGATAGTGCCGTCGGCGGACATCTTGCGGCGGAGGAAGAAATCGCGCGCTAGGTTGTCTGGGCTGAAGTAGTATTCGCTGTGGAGAGAAGAAAGGTTATAATATAGTTGTTTCATAGTAGAATTATTTTTATTTCATATATAATACATCCAAAATTATTTCATTTATTTTTTAAAATTATTATTGTTTTCATTTGAATTATTAATTATTCGTTATTGAATTATATAGTATTTCACGTGAATCTTGATTTATTTATTTGCTTTAATTATACAGGGTGGAAAAAGATTTTGGGTCAGTGAGGGCAGCTACCAGATCCCGTGTAGCTACGCGAAAATGGTCTTAGAAGACCTTCCCGCGATTTTCAATTAAAGAAGATTAGCGTTTACAGATTTTGGAAAAAGTATACAGGGTGCGAGGAAATGGTCATTTTTGACAAACTTTTTTTTTGATGCCAATCGATCCTGTTTCTGTTCAGGATCAAAAGCTTGTATGGGACCAAAAAAAATTTGTCGGCTAGAAAAGCCACAAATCGAGATTTAAAATTCTCATACAAATTGTATGAAAATTAAAAAATATTTTTCACGCTTATTTTTTTATGCCTATCGATTCCATTCCTATCCAGTACCAATAGTTTCCTACGGGTTAACTTATGGCAATGTACAAAAAAGCCTAAAGGGTTTAGCAGCCTTACCGAACAAGAGGTGCCTTTCCCCACGGATGAAGTCAATATTTTAGGTGGTGTACTAGCAGGACCTAAGAATACTCCATGCTTAATATCAGCTCTAGATCTTCTTTTGTTTCAGAGTTATTCAAGATAATGTAAAATATACAGGGTGTCGTTGAAAGTGGCATATTTCGTAAACTGTTCAAGTTAGATCAACCAAACAAAATTGTGTTTGATAACAATAAAATAAACTACAATATGCATATTTTTAACCTGCATCTTGTCCTTATTTTTCATAATAAAAAAAGGTTTCTTGTTTTTTTTTCCATATTTTTTTTTATTTCACGCGGAGGTACACCTACAAAAAAAATATGCATACATAGCCACTAATGTCCACTGTATACACAAATAAAAATATTTCCGTAAATCATCGTGCGTCAAGTCAAAAAAAATTTTTTTTCAGAAGTAGTCGTTACTGGCATACAAATAAAGTACCAGTGCAGTGTGAACATAAGTTAGTGTGTAGGTATACAATCTCTCGACACTTACCGCACAAAATATCATTGACGTAAATTGACTTATTAATCAATCAATCAAGCCATTTATTTCCAATAGAAGTTACATTGATTTGTATACATGCATATTTACATAGATTAATTAAATAAATTATTAATAATATTAAAATTATAGCACTGTTTGCAACACTTCAATTAATTAAATTAAATTAAATCATTCCATTCTTTAACATAATTATTTTAGTGACTAAATACTATATTTAATTACTATTGGATGTCCATTTCTGGACGAAGGCCTTA
Organism: Thaumatotibia leucotreta; assembly: GCA_025490895.1. Lineage (NCBI taxonomy): Eukaryota > Metazoa > Arthropoda > Insecta > Lepidoptera > Tortricidae > Thaumatotibia > Thaumatotibia leucotreta. The sequence continues at coordinate 2,490 of JALPQI010011261.1, read as the reverse complement.
TTAATACATTTGCTTTATAAAAGAGAGATAAACATTTGACACATAGTATTGTTTTCGACATTTGATTTGTTGCATTTTCTGTTGGAAAATGGAAAAAATTAAGTGTAAGTCTTGTGAAAAAACGTTAAAAAATATATGTGGAAAGAAAAAATGCATACAAACTTGACAAGAGGCTGATTTATATAGCAAATGCACTAATAAGTCAATTTACGTCAATGATATTTTGTGCGGTAAGTGTCGAGAGATTGTATACCTACACACTAACTTATGTTCACACTGCACTGGTACTTTATTTGTATGCCAGTAACGACTACTTCTGAAAAAAAATTTTTTTTGGCATGACGCACGATGATTTACGGAAATATTTTTATTTATGTATACAGTGGACATCAGTGGCTATGTATGCATATTTTTTTTGTAGGTGTACCTCCGCGTGAAATAAAAAAAAATATGGAAAAAAAAACAAGAAACCTTTTTTTATTATGAAAAATAAGGACAAGATGCAGGTTAAAAATATGAATTTTGTAGTTTATTTTATTGTTATCAAACACAATTTTGTTTGGTTGATCTAACTTGAACAGTTTACGAAATATGCCACTTTCAACGACACCCTGTATATTTTACATTATCTTGAATAACTCTGAAACAAAAGAAGATCTAGAGCTGATATTAAGCATGGAGTATTCTTAGGTCCTGCTAGTACACCACCTAAAATATTGACTTCATCCGTGGGGAAAGGCACCTCTTGTTCGGAAAGGCTGCTAAACCCTTTCAAGAAAACCGTTTTCATACATTTACTACGGAAAAAAAGTGACACCTTAATTATTTTATCTGTCACGATAATTAGTCGTCCTATGCTAAATGATAATAATAATACTGTATGAAATCATTAGCAACATTAATTAGCGTCACAGATAATGTAATTGATTTTCACTTTTTTCCCATAGTCAATGTATGAAAACAGTTTTTTTATTTTTGTTTTTTTTTTTACGTTGCCGGAAGTTGACCCCTAGGAAACTATTGGTACCGGATAGGATTGGAATCGATTGGCATAAAAAAATTAAGTGTGAAAAAATATTTTTTAATTTTCATACAATTTGTATCGGAATTTTTAAACCCGATTTGTGGCTTTTCTAGCCGAAAAAATTTTTTTGGTCCCATACAAGCTTTTGGTCCTGAACAGAAACAGGGTCGATTGGCATCAAAAAAAAAGTTTGTCAAAAATGACCATTTCCTCGCACCCTGTATACTTTTTCGAAAATCTGAAAACGCTAATCTTCTTTAATTGAAAATCGCGGGAACCATTTTCGCGTAGCTACACGGGATCCGGTAGCTGCCCTTACTGACCCAAAATCTTTTTCCACCCTGTATTTGACATGAATTTATTCATTTAATGATCTATAGTTTAATCATAAAATATTCTGATGAATCCTGTACATAGTAACTTAGTGAATAATATATTGTGTGCCCTAGCAGGGTGTCATGACATTACCTACTTTAGTTATTAAGACCTTACCATGTAAATTTGTTCATGACTATGCAATAAATAAATTGAAATTGAAGTCTAACTTGATTGATTACTTCATATTACTGATTATGCATTTCACAAAATTATGGCGACAGATGATGTCATGCTCTCTGTGCTGCTATAGGTAGCACAAGAAAAGAGTATAAGAGATTACTTCAATAAGTTTTTAAGCTAACATGATCCATTGTGTAGTTATCATCATTATTATGTATAAATAATTTAACAGATTCGTTGCGTGTTCCATTTTCAAAAACTTTTATCTATGGCGGTGAACATTTTTTTCATGATACGCCAAGCGTGCCTTCCGCCATAGAATATGACGACCCGCCTATCGTGTTATACGCCATTCGTTAAAAACATTCATGACACGCTTGGGGTGTCATCAGCACTGAAACCGTTAAGGGGTATTTCTTGGAGCGTTTCAGGTTTCAGACGCCTCATTAATCTGGCCACATTTTTGTAGAAATAGCCAGAGAGTTTGGCATCTTTTTTTGGCTGTCACGGTAGCGACACGGGGGCTCTGCAAAAATGTATATAGGATGTTTGGTTAGCGGTGTCGGAGCTTTTATGGGCTTACACTACAATAAATTTCATCGATAAATGACCATACAATTTTTTTTTGTGCCAATTATAATTAAATGGCGGCCTTTTTAAAATTTCAAACAGACGAATACGGGCGCACGTGATATTTCTGGAATTATACGTTTGTTATCGGTCCTATCCTTGCAAAAAAAAAATGCACTGGATGGATGGAAGGCGGCCACTTCACTAGTCAGTACACTGCTGACATTCATTTCTTTATGGATTTTGCATCGGGAACGCTAAATGCAGCTGTTTTGGTGCATGTTTGAGCACTTGTAATTCCTAAAGTACTTAAGGTATAACTGTAATTATGGTGTTATTTTTAGCTAACATACTGTACTAATAAATAACAATACCAAAAACCTATCTTAACGGCCTAG
>JALPQI010011260.1:0-48654 GCA_025490895.1 Thaumatotibia leucotreta | reverse complement strand
AACCGTAGCTTTATTTGTACTTGAGTCCCGTAGAAATCAAGAAAAAGCTGCACTTAAAGCGTTATCAGAGGCAATCAGCCGGACGTGTCGGCGTATATCGTCTATGCCCCTGGGCAGGTGGACGCAGCCTATGGGCGACGTGACTTGCCATTTAACTATGTAGGGACATGTGTTTTTGCTTTTCTTTATTTTACTCACAATTATGCCGAGTACAAACGGCAAGAAAAAATGTGTAGGGAGCAAATGTTTCACGTCAGTAGACGGTAAAATTTTATATTATAATGCACAGTAAACGTCACAAATTCTATATTACATTGTGAAACTCATGTGATCATAATTAGCACATCTCAAACGCAATATAAAGTGGACATCAAAAACAACAATACTCTTAAAATATCTTCTTATATACTTCTAATAAAAAAAACTCTGGGATACCTACTTCTTTTTGTACGGAGGGTTGGCTTATTTGGGGACACTCATAGAAAAACAATTATCGTCTATTCCCCAAAAATAGTACATTACGACACAAGTGCGAAAAACATGAAATTCGAAACGAGTGGCATTGTTTTAAATCGACACGAGTTACGAATTTCGTTTTTGCGCGTGTCTTGTGATATAAATTACATAATTTGCTAAAATATATGTTTATTTAATTCGTTGACAATCAAAAGTGAAGTAACATACATGACATGACATTAATGGTAGTGTTCTCTATGATCAATGATGAGTTATATAAAATGAGGTTGTAACATTCGTCCGCCCTAAAAGATTTAAACATCCATTTCTTCGATCAGTCGCCGAGGTGGTTTAACGGTACGATGGCTTCGCCGCGGAGCCATGGGTGTCACTGCTGTGGCCATGCCAAGCTCATTGTGCGGTGAAACAGTTGGAGTAGCTTCTGTAACTGGTTCAGTTACAACTCTCGTTCCTGAAGATGGCGTTGCAGATATGTTAGGGTTAGCTTCCAGTACTGCACGGCAAGCACATCATGGGCGCGGGACGACAAAAACTGCGACATAGAGTTTTCTCGAGCTATGTCACGAATTGGTAGCACAACATGCGCGCGAGATAACGCTGACTCGCGATGATCTATCAAAGCGACATAATTATTTCGCTTGAAAGTCCCACGCGATATATCCTCAAAATTCGTAGCACAAGTGTACCTTGAGCGATAAAATACATTGCGTTTTAATGTCAAAATGCGACAAATTGTCTTCGAGATGTGAAGGTGGCGAGAAAGTCGAGAAACACATAAACTTCGTTACGGATTGCAAATTTAGGCTATCAGTCGAATTATTATTGTAGCTATGAGCTATGTATTGGTAGTTATGAATAATCTGTTTTAGTACATGCGTTCGAAGGCATTATTTAATGTTTTAATATTAACAAACTTCGTTTCATTACCGACCCTACAGTCGATACCGTAAGGTCTGAAGACCCATGGAGGTTCAATAGAGAATCAAATGCTAGTAATATTTTCAAAAGTAGCGGTTGTAAAGAAGAAGTATTAACGTACCTACCAATGCTAATAGTAAATAGCTATTGAATAGAAGTATCTAAGGGCAAGATACATAATTGTATTAATTGTGATAGCGATGTTCGGTGTAGTATACCGTACAACTACGCAGCTACATTTTACAAGTACAATATAATTAAGAAAAGCGGCATTTGTACACATAATCTATATAGGAAAAGGTAGATCAGCCTCTATTAGTTCACGGCTGCATGGGCAATGTCCTTAGCCTATGCGCATGGCCGCATTAGGAGGTTAATATATACCCATAATCGGGAGTAGTGTGTCCACTATGATGATGCTGCTGCCCATCATAGTGGACACACTACTCACACTACTACCCATTGATAAATAAATAGCCAATGACACTTCAATCCTTTAACAGACTCTTACGACACCAACGGGAAGAGTTGGGGTGGTGACAAATGTAATCTTACTACCGTTTCCACACGGCTAATAACTAGTATTTTAAACAAATAAAAATATATATAATAAATAATCCAGTATGTATTTATTAAAAAAAAATATTTATTATAATAACATGTATTAAATACTCAATGTAACAAATATTTGTATCGTAAAGAACAGTTGAGCCAAACAAGTTTACAATCACAAATATTATTAATAATTTAATTAGATAATAGACGCCCGTAATTTCTGCTCTATTGTAGACGATCGTCTGAATTGAATGGGCACTTTTATACTTTGCCGCGGAAGTTCGCGTCCACGGTGTTATATTTCTTCCACTATGTGAAATGTGATTTACTAACATAAATTGTAATAACATGAAACCTCATAAATATAGTGAAAAAATATCATACACCCGTGGGCTCTAACTTCAACGATATGCTTTAAAACCACCCAACCAAACGCAGGCTGCGCCACGAGCTCGGGCGCCAAGCGTACTCTTGTTCACGACGAGCTGCAGAGCGCGACCGCAGCCGCCTTCAAGGCTGTTGTGGAATCCGATTTGCTGAATGCGAACCTTTTTCTTCAGTTTGCGCCATATCTTTAAACAGTATGAATAATTGATAAATACCATGCTTTATTGACAGCTCCGCAAAAATAACCTGCAGATCGAATAAATAATCGTAGTATGATTTTTACTATACATAATACTATCAGACGCGATGTATGTAACTTAAGGTGTTACTTTTCTTGACCAGACTTGACCTAAATAATTAAGTTGGTATATGGAGGATATCCGATATATCAACTAATTTTAGGTCATAGGTATATTGTTTTGGAACCTGGAGGATGGATCAAGGAGGCGAGTATCGGGTACGAAAACGAAACCCTCATATTTCCATTATAAACTTAAATGATTTGTACAAGCTTTCATCGAAATACCTGCTAGTAATTCGAAGACCCGATATATTTATTTTTTGGAGTTTGACCCAATATAGGTACTTCATCTTTTCCGGATCCACATTCTCCCTCTGGAAACTGGGTTTAGTTTAACGACATCTTGCTTTGTATTATTATTGGGCTCCGATAACTGAAATATAATTCATAACATACATTTTTATTAAAGAACTATGAACATGAATTTCAAAAAATATACGGTTTAAATGTAAATAATCGTAACTAACATCCACAGTACCTAAGTAACGTATAAAGAGTATAAAAGGCTATAATTAACTTAAATTTTACGTTCATGAGCCATTTAAAATATCGCCACCAAACACAATCTACAAATGTCATGTGACAGATTATTATTATGACACTTTGACATTTTCATATTAAAATGTCCTATCTCTTTAATCTTTATACTACGTGAACGAGACAAAGTTATCGTGACTAGAGATGTTTCATTTTTAAAGCTTGCTGTTCACTCATCATTCAACATTATTTATACCGATTCAGTGTTGCTAGGAAAGAAAAGTTAGTCCCACACATAAATGGCAATACTTGTTATGTCGCCCGCGGGATGACTCTTTCGCATGGAACTAATTTCTCGAGCTGTTAACTTGTGCTACCAAAATCGAGAAAATGACGGCTAGAAATATAAATTTGACAGCCGCGACCTGGGTTTGTCGCAGCGCGAGCTATCTCGCGCTCAATGATGTGCTGACCGGGCTGGCGTGGAGGAAGCGACTGGGACCATAGATGTTTGTAAATCTCTGTCAGGGCTTTCTTCTGGATCAGGAAGGCGGGGTCGTATGTGGTCTGCGTGATACCGCTTCTCCACTCCCACTGGCGTTTTAATGACATAAGAGTATCTATTAGTACGTCGCGAAATAGTAGCAGGTTCCCATCGCGGCTGTTCCCTGCTTCGCACATAGACAGTGTCACCTGGTCTGTGGTTTGGCGTCTGCTCATTGGAATTGATGTTTGCTTGTATTTGTTTGTATTGTAACAGACGTCTGGCACTTGGTCGGACATTGTCAAGCACACAATGTAGTTGCCTTCCAAACATTAACTGGCTCGGGGATTTGCCCGTGCTGTTATGGGGAGTGATGCGATATGCAAACAGAAAATGTTCCAACCGTTTTTTTAGGGGTAGTGTGCTGGACGACATTCTGGTTTTGAAGGTTCTAACGAGCCGTTCGGCTAATCCATTCGTCCGTGGATGGTAAGGAGATGATTTGATATGCTTAATGCCCTTCATTCCGCAGTAATCCTGGAATTCCTTAGAAATAAATTGGGGACCATTATCAGATACTAAAAATTGAGGCAGGCCAAAGGTAGTAAATATGGTGTCCAGTTCATCACAAAGCTTAGCTGTAGTAATTTTGGTCATCGGCTTGATCTCAATCCATTTGGAAAAGGCATCGGAGAGAACTAACCAATATGTGCCTTCAAATGGTCCAGCAAAATCTACGTGAATTCTTTCCCAGGCCTGGTCTGGCATAGACCATGAGAAGATTGGAAGGTCTGGAGTATTTGGCCTATTCGTCTGGCATTTGTTGCAACTCTTGACATGTGTGTCTATGTCTTCTTCTATATTTGGCCACCAAACATAGAATCGTGCCAATGCTCTCATTGCTGAAATGCCGGGATGTCCAAGATGTAGGTATTTTAATGTCGATTTTCTCAGAGTTTCGGGAACAACAATGCGGCCTTGCCACATGATTATCTTATTTTTATATTGATAATTCGCTATGCTTCCTAGCATATGGTTTTACGTCTTCGGTGTAATGATGCTCACGCCAGCCAGTTTTAATAAAGTCCGATATTTTCTTAAGTGTTTTATCTTTTCGCGTTTCATCTCGTATGACACTTTCAGATAACGCGATGTCGTTGATCCTATCAGTTTGCAGTCGCGCTACAATTTTGTGAACCTTAAGTTCAGATTTAGTAGGAAGTTCTTCCGGATTTGGCATCCTTGATAAATAGTCTGCGATCAGATTATTACATCCCTTTGTATACTGAATGTCGTAATCATAGCTTCCAATTATTAAGGCCCATCGTACTAAACGATTATTTGCAATTTTGGGTAAGTTTCTTTCTGAACCTAGGATGTGTATCAGAGGCTTATGGTCCGTGACTAATGTAAATTTGGTGCCGCGAAGGTATTGATCAAATTTTCTGATCCCAAAAAATATTGCAAGCGCTTCGCGGTCAATGACAGAATACTTCGACTCTGCTGGTCGGAGTTTACGCGATGCGAAAGCAATTGGCTGCTCAATATTATTCCTTTTGTGAAAAAGGACTGCTCCTACTCCCTTTTCTGAAGCATCACAGGCTAGATAAAGCAGGCATTTATCATTGAAAGCCACAAGTGGTTTAGAACGTACAATCAACGACTTAGCGTGGTCAAAAGCCTCAGCTTCTCTCTTAGACCATTGCCATTTAATTCTGTTCCCCGTAAGTGCATGAAGGTCGGCACAGACACTGTGCAAATGTGGTATGAACCGCTCATAAAAGTTGACCAATCCAAGGAAGGATCGTAGCTCCTTGGCGTTAGTTGGTGGGGCGGCTTTGGCGATAGCTTCAATCTTTGATTTTGTAGGGCGTACTCCATTTTTGTCAATTGTGTGTCCAAGATATTCGACTTCTGGTTGTAAAAAGGTACATTTCTTTAAATTGACTTTCAATCCGGCTTGTTGAAGTCTTTCAAAAACCGTACGTAATGTTTCAAGGTGTTCTTCGTCATTTTTTCCTGTAACCGCAATGTCGTCAAAATAGACTGCTACATTTGGCAATCCCTCAAGCAGCTTTTCAAGATAATGTTGGAAAATTGATGGGGCCGTTGAGATGCCAAAAGGCATTCGGTTGTAGAAATAGTATCCTTTGTGTGTCGATATTGTCAGGAACTGTTTAGAATTAGGCTCGATTTCGAATTGTAAATACGCATCCTTAAGATCTATTTTCGAAAATTTTTCGCCTTCGGCGAGGTTCTGACGAAGCTGATCAAATAAAGGAATGGGGTGAGCGTGTGTTATTAGAACCGGATTCAATGTACTACGGAAGTCACCGCAGATTCTGATCTGGCCATTGGATTTCACCACGTTAACAGTCGGTGTTGCCCACTGAATGGGTGTTGTGTTGGGGTCTATTTTGGTTATAATCCCCTCTTCAACCAAACGATCTAGTTCACGTTCAATATTCTTCTTCATTGAAAATTTAATTGATCTGGCCGGAATGTTTTTGGGTTGTGCATTTGGCTTGACATGTATGTTTACTTGATAATCTTTAACTTTTCCAAGTTTACTGTCGAAAAGAATAGAATATTTGTCCAGTATTTGTTTAAGTGTTATGGATTCCTGTCGAGTTTTCTTAATGGAGTAGACTGGTTTTGGGAAGTCCATTTGAAACATTTCGCTCCACTGTAGGCCGAACAACATAGGGTCAGCTGACTTCATAACAACAACAGGAAGTAGTTTTTCCTCGTCTTCAATTCGTACAGTAACGTTTGTTAGACCCTTCGCTTTAAGTCTTGTGTTTCCATATGCTCGCAAACCTGGAGCTTTTATAAGCGGAGGTGCTCCGATACGTGTCCAGAATCGTGTACTGATAATTGAATATAGTGAACCAGGGTCCCAGTCCATCGTGCAGGGGGTTTCGTTAATAAAAACGTCAATTTTTTTACTGTCCTTACTTTTCTTTTTGTTTATTTGATATACGACGTCGGTTTCGTCTCCGCTGTCATCTGAGTCTGAAGATTGTGAAGAACTGTCTCCGTCGTGTTTAAGTTTATGCAGTTTGTTTCTCTTGTAATATGTCCCATGTTTGAAAATGCGGTTAGGTAAGCATGCTTTGCCTGATTTGATACAGCAGTCTTCAAAATGGCCTGGCGTGTTGCAGAGTTTGCATGTATGTGCTTTGGCAGCACAGTGGTTGAGAGAGTGTCTTTCAGGTTCACCGCATCTTAAACATTGGTGAGTTTGTAATTTGCGGGGTGACATGTTACGGTCCGGTCGATGATGTTTTTTAATTTTATTGACTTTGACGTGTATATCTGCATCACTTTCTGCTCTTTCCCGCGACTGTGCAACACAAAAAATTTGAGAAAAAGTTACTTCTTTCAGCTTACCGTCTTGAACTTCTTGAAGGTCCGGCCATTTTTGTTTTAGGTCTATTTGCAGCTGTTCGTGACTAAGCCCGGTTGCAAATCGATCACGTAGTTGTCGTTCTAATATGTCATTGCTATAGCCACAATCTTTACTTATCTCTTTCAGCCTGTTGGCGTAATGTTCCATAGATTCGTTGTCTTTTCTTACACAGTTCCAAAAGTCCGTTAATGCTCTGTATCTCGTGCGTTTAATTCTGAATAGGTCGAGTAGTTTGGTTTTGATCTCTGCGTATGTGCTGTTTTCGAAATTTGGTGTTAGAGCAACTTTTATGTCGTGAAAAGTTTCCGGTGAAAGACAGGTGAATAAGAGTTCCTTTTGTATAACTCGAGCGTCCTCACCCCAAAGTTTGCATTTTGTTTCGAAATATTCAATGAAGTTTTCAACTGCGGTGTCCTCCGGGTTGAACTTGTCACTTTTAAAACCGTTATAAACATTGTTCCGGTTACCGTTGCTGTGTGTAGAGCTGGTTGACTCCGTTCCGTTTGTCATGGGTGTGGGAGTTCCGGCTGCTGCGTTTTGCTGTTGTGTCAGCAGTAATTGTAGTATGTCCGAGATTTGTTTTTGTTGTGTAGCTTGTAGTGTAAGAAATTTGTCAAATTGTTCGCTGTTCATTCTGAAGATTTTTAATCCTCGTCGCCACTGATATAAATTACATAATTTGCTAAAATATATGTTTATTTAATTCGTTGACAATCAAAAGTGAAGTAACATACATGACATGACATTAATGGTAGTGTTCTCTATGATCAATGATGAGTTATATAAAATGAGGTTGTAACATCTTGTACGACTTTTTTTAGTACAGATGGCCCTCCGAAGTTTTGGACCTGACGTAAAATGACACACTTCTCGCACTAGAGTCTAAAAAAGGCACCATCTGTAGGTACTAAAAAAAAAAATTTTACTCCCGCTTTTTTCTAATCAGAATACGATACAGAATAGGTCCTTAAATGGATCTTTACACCCTGAATATTACCTTCTTATTGAAGCACCGTAGAAAACCCGTTTTAACATGAATAGCAAATTAATATTTGAGCAAGACTAAAAGACAGGACGCTAAAGAGAGGCAGGCAAGAACAGGGCACATTCTACTCGGTTACCGAGCATGGGCGAGTATAATTAAAGCTCAGTAATTATTAGTTCTGGTTATGTGGTCAAAGTGGTGACTGTTGTTATCGAGTCATGTACCTATAGAGAATCAATAATAAAAAAATCGAGAAATATAATTATGACTAAATAAGCATAATACACGATAGCTAATTAAGTCTAAGTTGCGTCCTGCTAGCTTGCCGATGCTCACAACAAGCATTTATAATAAACGTATTGACTCAATATGGATAGGTAAAATAATGATAACACTCGGTGGAGATATAATCATTATTATTTGGAACTAACTGGGATTTTGACTAGTCAGACGGAAAAAGCAGTAAATTAAGCAGAAAAGCAATTTATTTTCATATTTTCGTAATTTATCAAAAAAGTTAAATTGTAAAGAGCATTGCAGCTGTTTCTCTTTTGCACGAAAATTATTAACGTTTTCCAAATAAGTGGTAAGAGAAAATTTAGGTTGAACCTTACTTAACACGGATTGAGGTCACTTTACAAAAGTTTATCCGAGAGTCGCACTCGCTCGGCCAATAGAACCAGCCAGGCAGCCGCGCGGCTAAAGTCCAATTATGCTAAAATAGTTTACAGACGCTGAATCATCGCTCATATTTATGGTGCTCCCTCATTGGTGTTACAAAATGTTAAGTAATGAACATTTCTCAAAAAGTTTGTACATTTGGATCACGTCTTCGATATTGATAAAAATTGATAGGCTGGTAGAGTCAATGATGCTGAGCAAGATCCACTACATTACCTAAAATGAGAGTTGCTCATAGAACTTAAGATAGTCCTTCTTTCACTTTATTTAAAAATATATCCTGGGATAATCTTACAAAAATCGACCTTGCCCCTTTACAACCGTAAAGTCGCGATTTGCTAACTTAATAATGAGCCCTATCGACTGTTTTTTAAATTGACATTAATTGTAATCAACTGTCACGATCGTATCAAATCGCAAAGGGGTAAATAAATTAAGACTTGTGATGTGGGTACCAATGATGTATGTAGATACTTTAGTACATAGGTACACAACCACGACCAAGGAACAAAAATTTGGGATGATAATTAAATACATACAGAAATAATGCCCTTGACGAGTTTCGAACCCGGAACCTCCTGCTTTATGGGCAGGGACACTAGCAACAAGGCTACGGGGGCTGACAAACGCTAACGCTTTATCTATATATGTACCTACACTGAAATGTTACCTGAAATCGTGTGTGGAAATGCCGCCATTTTGAACTACTTGAGTTTTGAGGCGATAGTCAAGAGAATCTTCGTAATGATTTTGAGGTACAAATCGTGAGATTTACCCGCCGTATACAGGGTGGAACGGAACGACGATCTTTCCCGCTACCGGCCGAGTCTACCAACCATTACGATGAACTTTCAGTATGGGACCAACATCGAAAACGTACATCGAAAATTGACTTTTCCATACTATTGAGCTCTAACTAATCAGTCACTTTGAATGAGGGGTTAATTTTTTTTAAAGATATTTCGATGTTGGTACTATACTAAAAATTCATCGTAATGGTTGGTAGACTCGGTCGGTAGCGGGAAAGATCGTCGTTCCGTTCCATCCTGTATAACACGCGAACTAATCGCGGGAATTCATAAATAAATACGCAGTGAATACTCGTAGATATTAGGTTAGTACGCGGGCGAAGCCGCTGGTAATCGCTAGAAACGTTATATAACAGAAATAACATCCAATGTGGGAGCACCATTACAGATATTAATTGCTTGGGGCCCTTAACGAGTCTGGGGAACAATGGACTCGACAACTACGCTAATATTTACTTTTGCCTAATTAATACAATCAACAAGAATTGTGGTTTGTCCGTTTGCGAGGCAATTTCGTTCTTACATCTGTTTATAATGTAAAAAAAATCGTGTATTATTTTGCAAGTTGGTGATCTTATCGTATCTCCAAATCTGTCTCCAATAAACGTACTCAACGTACAAAGTGAAAAATTGTTCTATTCCGTATAATTATAAATACACAGTACCCGCTTGTAAGTCATAAATAGGAAAAGTACGTATTTTGACATTAATTTTTGACTATTCAAGTGTTCAACGTTAATCAACAATACTTAACTCCTCTCATTGTACTTGAAATCTAAACAGAGTGTCATCCAACTTGGACAACATCTGCAGTTGACAAAATAAGTCCTCATCAAAATTAATGGAGAAGAAGGCTTTACAGATATACTATACTATAAGTACTAACTTGAGAACAGTCGAACTTTAGGGTAAATGTGTATTAGCGCAACCCGGACACGCGGAGATTAAGTTTTAGAAAATGTTTTTCTATGAAGTAGGCACTCTGAACCTAGGCTCTGAGGCTAGTAATATCATAAGTAGAAGCATTTGCATTTGCTATTAAAATACAAAAATATCAAATCGGCGGCTTAATAAGCATCGCGATACAAAGAGGAAAAAAATGTATTAGTTTTTAGTAAAACGTCCTACTTTGTCTTGTATCTTCAACTTCATATGAATAAACTGACAAAGCGGCTTTATGGCAAACGACAAAGTGGGACGTTTTACTAAACTCACTCACAAATGTTTTAAAACTAACTTAAGTATTAAATCAAGGATGGTGGCGTCCTTGATTTAATAAGTTAGTTTTAAATCAAAACAGTGTTATATAAGGTAACTGAATTGTACAGCATAGATACCTACCCGTGTTTTGTATGTAAATACCCAATCAAACGAAAGTAACCACAGAATTAATTTTATTTAAAAACAGAACAAAAATAAAGTTGAAATGTGTTTTTGTTAATATTAAATGGATAAAAGGTTTAAATTTAATAAATAAATATAATAATGCAGAAGATATGCAAAGTTTTATAATAAGTATTTTCACACGTTACTAACTGTGTACGGATTATGTATGTAGTCAGTACCGCATTTTTTTTAATATTACAGTAATAACTAAAGTTCAACAAAAGGTGCATAGGTACTTATAGAGCTTGGTTCACTTACAAAGTGAATCTTTTTGAGTGAAATATTCACTGCGCTATTAAATTTTCACTACTTTCGTTCGACTTGGCTATCTCGGTTTACGACTTGCCGACGCCTGCGGCAAGCTACTTTTCAGATAAATAGTATTTTTCAATATCGGTAAACCATAACTACGGGCGAGTCGCAAAATAAAGGTTCACTTTATTTACGCTTGAGTACGCACAGTAGGAAGTGCTGGAAACGAACGAAAAATAAAATGTAAGTAAAGACTATGCAAATACGTGTAATTCCTACATTTTTACTTAAAATTTTTATTCAGTTTCAAACATACGAGTATGGTATGGGTGCGTGGCAGTATCTCATTTAATATATTTGTTGTCAAACATTATCTATCGGTAAAAAGTCTATAAATAGTTTTCAAATAAAATAATGTTATTGCATTGATGCAGAATTCATATTAAAACTTAGTTTCTTGCGATAAAGTGTCGAAATTGTATTGCTTTTTGGTAATAAAATAATATTTGAATAGGTACCGTATTATACGAGTAGGTAGGTACTAAAATGGACGGAATATTCAAATTGGAAGCCGTAATTGTCATTACAGGTTATTTTTGATAAATATCTTCAGTGAAACTAGTCAAGTACATAAAGTTATTGCTTCGGTAACGTCACATACTATTTAAATAGTACGTATGCTGAAATGTATGCGCGGTGTAACCATACTCGTAGACCATATTAGCCTAACGGCCGCACGGATTACATTCGAGTTAGTTAGCTACGTTACGTAACTATCTTGGACAATGTTAGTTAATCTAAATAGATTAACTAACATTGTCCAAGATAGTTACAACATATATATACATATACATATATATATATTTATATAAATATACATATGGGTGAATATCTGAGCGTTCCAACCGCCTAATTTTGGTGGCATAATTTTTGCCGAAGTTTCTAAACGTGTTAATGCTATACTTCGTCATTTGTATAAGGTACCGTGCCTCCTTCAATTGACAAAGTAGCACATTGTAACGAATAGAAACTTCGCCAATAATGATGCCACCAAAATTAGGCGGGTGAAACGCCCAGATATTTACCCAAATCATGGATTATCATGGGACATTCTTACACGAATCTAGTCCCACGATTTATGGGCTAAACAAATATTTGTAACGAAAGCACAAATTCCTCCAGCTCATAAGCAGGGTCACTAGTCATTACTAGACTACGGAGAGTGTTAGGATTGGATTAAATGAAAAACTTGAAAGCAGATAGAATATAATTAAGTTTTAATTTTTGAAACATTACGGAATTTCAGCGTCAAGAAATCGTAGAGATGACTTGACGCAAAGCTGAGTGGAAGCCTTTTCAGGAATGATTTTTCATGTTATTTTCTTTGCTAACAGTCCAGGGTGCTTAGACAAGATGCCAATCGCTAACGCTTAATCGTCAATCGTAAACGAATGGCAGCTAGCTGTCTTTGTCGCACTAATATTAAAGAGTAACAGAGAGGGAAAACTACGATACGCTACTAAGCGGCTAATTGGCTAATTGGCAACTTGGCTAAGCATCCAGTTTTGTAGGTACTAAGTTCCTGAATAAACAGCTTTCTATTCTAATTTGCAACTACGAGTACACTCAATCACCTTTGACATCATGAGACCACCGTGATGCAAAGTACAAGAAGAACTTCACTTTAGCACGACATTTTTGCCCAAATGCCGTTAGTTAACATTTGTTGTGCCCGGCATTTTCGCATAAAGGGAAGAAATTAAAGGTCGAAGTTTTAATAGGTTTGAGGGTACCACAAGCGGGTCTCGGAAATGAGCCTTTAATAAATTCAAAAACTTTGGCATTCGTGCGAACAAAACTGGAACAATTCGTGTGGACCCGAACTTGGTATAAAGACAGCTTACAATTAAGAATGGCGGCAATCATTGTTAGAGGTTGATTTATGATAAGACCGGCCGTTCCTGTCTGGGCTTTCCCTTGCCTTTTCCTGGGGCAGATTTATTTAATTCTCTAATGCCTAATTCTCGAATATGCATTTTATGTTTCATACTCTTAAATATTAATTTGGATTTAGAATTCCGGTTTAAGGGAATTCATTTGAGTGTTTATCATAAATATTTTATTATGGAGTTCCGGGTTTTACCTAAAGAAGAAATTTGCATTGCACACTAGAGTTAAGTTTAAGTTTAAGAAAAATGTTAATATCGTTAATCCAATTTCTTGCAACACTCCAAATGCCCTACTAGAAAAAAAAAGTTAATGAGAAAAATACATGAAGAAATTCGAAAAAATAATTATTCACTTCAGACTTATCATTAAGAACTCCTAAAAGTTATCTGATGAAGTTTGAGAGCTGAGATACTTAGTAGTTTCGTGCGCTTAAGTACCTACTTATGTGATTAGCATGAAATGCACATTTGCATCTTGCACATCACTTTCGTCGATCCATAATAATGCTAACTTAGTGAACCTCAACTCTACTGAGAGCTTTTCTCGGTAAAACCAGAGACATGTAAATAATAAAGGCTGCCATTATAAATAAGAACTGTCGACACTCTCGTTTCTCGTAATTGTTATGGAGCTATCTTCAACAATTACGAGAAACGCGACTTAAAAGAAACCTTAGAGTCAAATGAATGGCGCGTTATCGCCATTTAGCGAGTTCGAGTGTAAAAATAGACGGCGAAGCAAGCAACTGCTTTGCTTATTATGATACTGTTATTGTTTTAGGGTGGAACGCTTTCCATACAAAAACCAATAGTAGTATATTCAGTGCTACATAAAATTGTGCGCATCAATACATTTTTGAATCGCAATAAGTAGTTAGGTTAATATAGAAAGCTTAGTTTAATACAGTAATCGCAAAAAATAGGCCAATTTGGCTGAAAATTTGGCTAAAAGAAAATGATTACGAACATAATCGGCTCAATCGTTTTTAAATCTACTAATATGCTATTGGTTTTTATTTAACTATAAGACCGCCTATATTGTATGATATTTTTTTATGTTGTTATGTTTCACTGGCGTGCAAGAGTATTATATTGTAGAGCCTTAATCCAAATATTACGTAAAACAAAGGACTATTGTAAACCTAAATCCACTCCAAAAATTAGATCATACCGACACAAAATAACAAATAATTCTCCAAATTCCGTAGCGTTTGGCTCAACTTTGGAGAAGGAAGCACTTGAGAACGAGACCTCATCTTTCAGTTTTTTGCCGCACTTCAACAACGTCATCGCGCCAGGAATACAGATGTAGTGAGAAATGACTTGCCTTCGGAAACGTTCGTCAACGTCATGCTGTTTCAGTCTATCTCACTGAGACTGACAGTAATAGCTGTCATGCTACTTCAGTCAGACTCGGTGACACTGCCTGAAACAGCATGTGTTTACGAACGTTTCCGAAGGCAAGTAATTTCTCACTACACCTGTACCTTATTCTCTAATTTTAAAATACGCACACGTCTTAAGGCCTACTGAACCACAGAGTAGGGCATTGGTTGATTCTTTATACTTTTCTAGTCTCTGGTAAAACGTGGCAAAACTCTGGATTGGCAGCGCTCTTGATACGTGCGCCGCATACAAGCAATGTTGAATTTCGTCAAACCCGGCTCGAAGTTAATTGCGTGTCAACAACCCGCTTTAGTGTTAAATCGACCGCCTGCTAAGTGATAACTCGTTCGGAAATAATGGAAACGCTATGCAATAGCTACGGTTTGCGATCCCTTTGTTCCTTCACTTTATGGAGCTGTGTAGCGACTACTATTAAACCTGCCGGATTAATGCTGCTCGCAAATGGTACCCACTAGTGGGTTACGTTCTGTTTGAGTAGAGACTAATAACAAATGATAGAATGTCAAGTCATACATTATTATGTTATGAGTTATATGGAAAGTACGGTAAAATAAGTAATGTTTAACTCTCTTCAAAACTTAGTAAGCACTTCATAATTCATCAGTAATGATTTATCAACATAACAACTTTCATACATCGTGAGTGAGCATTCTATATTATAATCTATTGCTTTTCTGTAGCTTGAATTTAGAAGACTATTTTAATTGCCACATACATCTTAGCATCTAATTTTCGGCAGAAATCATCATATCCGTAGGTAACCACCAATGTCAGGTGTTTAGACTGTTTAGTTCACTTTATCAATAAAGTTATGTTTGTCAAAAAATAGGCACGTGCGTTGTATGTCATGTGGCATCTGACACGACACATGCTGAGTGGCATCCTTTTCGGTGTTCAAATCCTCACTGTTTCTGCTCGTATTTATTGCTCTGTACAGAGCAAATGAATAATAAGAATGGTTTATTTGGTGTCATACAGTACACTGTATGACAAACCATTCTTATTCTTATTCATTTGCTAATTATAAAATTTTCACGACTTTCTTTTTGTGCATTCCGTACGTTAAGAGTATTATGACTTTTTGCTGCTAGTGAGATAAGTAACTTAGGTAGACCCCAGCATTTACTGCAGTGGAAAACTCTTGTTTGACGTCAACATTCGTATATTAAACGAACCGTTTAGTATTGTGTTAATAAAGCCAATTTTAATACGAGTTAAGAAATCTAGGTTAACGACACTTGAAATTGCAATACAAGAAATTATTTTTTATTATTTGCACAGCACTCTTGCACTCTGTCCAAGTTCTAATGTTACGTGCTAACCGTAATTTCCACTAAGTATGCGTCTTAGAAACTCCGAGCAACAATGTTGTTATCTCCGTCTCTAACTATTCTCGCTTAAACTGAAAACTTCGTCCATCGCCCAACCAATTTAATAAAGCGACCAAGTTATGTGACTCGGAGTTGGGAGTTACGACATTATAGTCATAAGATCACGGGTGTGATTCTATTAGTTTGACGGGAGCGGGCGAGGCAAAAGCTCAGTGGAATCAGCTAAGTATAATTGAGGTAGGTACACTAGGTACATAATAAAAGTACAAGGAGCGACGTAAGTACTGTACAAATATTTGTCTGTGTAATGAAACCTACGTGTGACGGTGCGAGGCTACGAATCGTGTTGTCCCTAACATGTAGATGTGTAGGTACAAACAAGTAGCACATTATATATGACATAAAAATTTGTCAACGCAAAGTTCAAGCGATGGACTTACATATCATGCAAAGTACAACAAAACTACATTGTAAAACTAAAACAATCAGGGAATGAATTTGATTGAGACAGCCTCAATAAATTGGTTATTTGTTATTTTGCGCTACCGATCAGTTGAGTGACGATAGTCTGGTAAGGGTGGATTGAGGTGGCAATGGATAAGTATTGATAAGTAATGATATGTATTGATATGTATTGAAATTAAATCCACGTTGTTACTCTAATTTTATACCTTTGTAATCTGATAATAAACTGTTCTAATAATAAACTGTATATCTGTATTTGCATCTACATGTACTTAACGCAAATAAACAATATGAATATGGGTCTACGGCGCTATGGGCTATGATCGGCGTTGGTGGTACACTGGTTAGAACGTGACAGCAACAACGAGATACAATAAAAATGAAACCATCATACGTATACTGGAGTTCAAGCTACAATAGTCGGAACTATGTCTCGGTAGCGCTACATAATCGACAGCAACATGGCCCAGCCCGGTCAGCACATCATTGAGCGCGAGATAGCTCGCGCTGCGACAAACCCAGGTCGCGGCTGTCAAATTTATATTTCTAGCCGTCATTTTCTCGATTTTGGTAGCACAAGTTAACAGCTCGAGAAATTAGTTCCATGCGAAAGAGTCATCCCGCGGGCGACATAACAAGTATTGCCATTTATGTGTGGGACTAACTTTTCTTTCCTAGCAACACTGAATCGGTATAAATAATGTTGAATGATGAGTGAACAGCAAGCTTTAAAAATGAAACATCTCTAGTCACGATAACTTTGTCTCGTTCACGTAGTATAAAGATTAAAGAGATAGGACATTTTAATATGAAAATGTCAAAGTGTCATAATAATAATCTGTCACATGACATTTGTAGATTGTGTTTGGTGGCGATATTTTAAATGGCTCATGAACGTAAAATTTAAGTTAATTATAGCCTTTTATACTCTTTATACGTTACTTAGGTACTGTGGATGTTAGTTACGATTATTTACATTTAAACCGTATATTTTTTGAAATTCATGTTCATAGTTCTTTAATAAAAATGTATGTTATGAATTATATTTCAGTTATCGGAGCCCAATAATAATACAAAGCAAGATGTCGTTAAACTAAACCCAGTTTCCAGAGGGAGAATGTGGATCCGGAAAAGATGAAGTACCTATATTGGGTCAAACTCCAAAAAATAAATATATCGGGTCTTCGAATTACTAGCAGGTATTTCGATGAAAGCTTGTACAAATCATTTAAGTTTATAATGGAAATATGAGGGTTTCGTTTTCGTACCCGATACTCGCCTCCTTGATCCATCCTCCAGGTTCCAAAACAATATACCTATGACCTAAAATTAGTTGATATATCGGATATCCTCCATATACCAACTTAATTATTTAGGTCAAGTCTGGTCAAGAAAAGTAACACCTTAAGTTACATACATCGCGTCTGATAGTATTATGTATAGTAAAAATCATACTACGATTATTTATTCGATCTGCAGGTTATTTTTGCGGAGCTGTCAATAAAGCATGGTATTTATCAATTATTCATACTGTTTAAAGATATGGCGCAAACTGAAGAAAAAGGTTCGCATTCAGCAAATCGGATTCCACAACAGCCTTGAAGGCGGCTGCGGTCGCGCTCTGCAGCTCGTCGTGAACAAGAGTACGCTTGGCGCCCGAGCTCGTGGCGCAGCCTGCGTTTGGTTGGGTGGTTTTAAAGCATATCGTTGAAGTTAGAGCCCACGGGTGTATGATATTTTTTCACTATATTTATGAGGTTTCATGTTATTACAATTTATGTTAGTAAATCACATTTCACATAGTGGAAGAAATATAACACCGTGGACGCGAACTTCCGCGGCAAAGTATAAAAGTGCCCATTCAATTCAGACGATCGTCTACAATAGAGCAGAAATTACGGGCGTCTATTATCTAATTAAATTATTAATAATATTTGTGATTGTAAACTTGTTTGGCTCAACTGTTCTTTACGATACAAATATTTGTTACATTGAGTATTTAATACATGTTATTATAATAAATATTTTTTTTTAATAAATACATACTGGATTATTTATTATATATATTTTTATTTGTTTAAAATACTAGTTATTAGCCGTGTGGAAACGGTAGTAAGATTACATTTGTCACCACCCCAACTCTTCCCGTTGGTGTCGTAAGAGTCTGTTAAAGGATTGAAGTGTCATTGGCTATTTATTTATCAATGGGTAGTAGTGTGAGTAGTGTGTCCACTATGATGGGCAGCAGCATCATCATAGTGGACACACTACTCCCGATTATGGGTATATATTAACCTCCTAATGCGGCCATGCGCATAGGCTAAGGACATTGCCCATGCAGCCGTGAACTAATAGAGGCTGATCTACCTTTTCCTATATAGATTATGTGTACAAATGCCGCTTTTCTTAATTATATTGTACTTGTAAAATGTAGCTGCGTAGTTGTACGGTATACTACACCGAACATCGCTATCACAATTAATACAATTATGTATCTTGCCCTTAGATACTTCTATTCAATAGCTATTTACTATTAGCATTGGTAGGTACGTTAATACTTCTTCTTTACAACCGCTACTTTTGAAAATATTACTAGCATTTGATTCTCTATTGAACCTCCATGGGTCTTCAGACCTTACGGTATCGACTGTAGGGTCGGTAATGAAACGAAGTTTGTTAATATTAAAACATTAAATAATGCCTTCGAACGCATGTACTAAAACAGATTATTCATAACTACCAATACATAGCTCATAGCTACAATAATAATTCGACTGATAGCCTAAATTTGCAATCCGTAACGAAGTTTATGTGTTTCTCGACTTTCTCGCCACCTTCACATCTCGAAGACAATTTGTCGCATTTTGACATTAAAACGCAATGTATTTTATCGCTCAAGGTACACTTGTGCTACGAATTTTGAGGATATATCGCGTGGGACTTTCAAGCGAAATAATTATGTCGCTTTGATAGATCATCGCGAGTCAGCGTTATCTCGCGCGCCTGTTGTGCTACCAATTCGTGACATAGCTCGAGAAAACTCTATGTCGCAGTTTTTGTCGTCCCGCGCCCATGATGTGCTTGCCGTGCAGGTGTTAAGTCAAATGGCGTTGTTTCGTAACAGGGCTATTAGTAGAATTAGTAGCCTTTCTCATTGAGATGCACGGACTGGGCGCCTAGTTTATCCATTGTCCTTTATAGCTTCGTGACGGGAATTTGGCCGGTCGACCTGTATATTAGCTATACCTACAATATTAGTTTAAAGATTCTCTCATAACGTCGGCTGACAAGCAAAACGCACTATAAAAATCTGTTACTACCTATTCTTAGCAACCACGTATATCAGTATTGAATAAGAATTGGGATATGAGTCATACGAGTTTTATTTCAAGTAGGTATTTGTTACTAGTTGAGTTTTTATTGTCAGCTGACGATAAAATACTGTATAAAATTACACTGTAACAGTTGAAGTTCGTTTTGCAATTCTTTAAATTCAGATTACTGAGCTCCAATTCGATGTGGAGCTTCATTTCGTGGTGACTAATGGTACCCGTGACTATTGGTATCTGCTTATTATTAGGCACTGGTCTCACCGCGAGCTACTAAGCTATGAACTATCGGCTATAAACACGAACAAAAGATACGCACTCCCAGCTATCAATACTCGCCTACCTATCAGCTATCACCGCCGGGCGAGTATCGCCGCCGTGTCTCTTTTTTTTACACGAGAGTGCGTATCTTTTGTTAGTGTTTATAGCCGATAGTTCATAGCTTAATAGCTCGCTATTACTGGTGAGGTTATTACAGCCAGGACATGATGATGATTACTTGTGGGTCTTGGCACAGGTCTTGGGCATCCTTTCTATCAGTAGACAAAGGTTTAATGCTAAATACCTACACGTACCTACACTGTGTAGGTATAGGAATAGTAAAAAACTTATCTGAAAAGACCAAAACGCAGGAACATATACAGCTATATAGATATGCCTTACATAAACTTTTGTTGTTATTTCCGTAGTTTATTTTTACGTTCTCCAGCCGAAGGGAATACTTGCTTATCGTCTGTCATCCGAGTACGCGTTAGAAACCGTTTTCAAATTCCATCATGTCGCTGGGGATAGGTAAAATCGTAGCCGCTTGAGGAAGAACTGAATAAGGAAATGTTTTACAGTCGCCATCAGATATATCGGAACTGACACTGTACTCATATAGTATTTTATGCAACCCTTGTTTAAGAGAGGTCAAAAAAGGTGAGTGGCGTGGATAAGACGCCACGAGCATTTATTGACTCAGTTAAACAATGTTGCATACAATACTTTTTCTACGATCACACACTTATTTTCAAAACAAATTGTAAATTTGAGAAATATTCTTAGTCAAACACATTTTTATTAATCATCAAGGTCGGGCGGGAGACGTCAAAATTAAAAAATAGCTCCTCTATGCTTTACGATTCATCAAGAAATGACATTTAAAATTAGGTTGGCAGCCATGTATTT
Source organism: Thaumatotibia leucotreta (assembly GCA_025490895.1). Classification (NCBI taxonomy): domain Eukaryota; kingdom Metazoa; phylum Arthropoda; class Insecta; order Lepidoptera; family Tortricidae; genus Thaumatotibia; species Thaumatotibia leucotreta. The sequence goes on along the minus strand of JALPQI010011260.1, from coordinate 27,879 downwards.
CATTAAGTCTTGTATACACGAGGTGTTTTAAAATCCCAAAACGCACTGCGTGTATGCCCGAATGTGTTTAAAGGGAATAGAAAATATAGACTTATCTTGACATCTGTAAGGTAGGGGCATATAGGTGTGTTTACGACTCTGTAAATGACAAATAAAAGTACGGTAGTAGAAAAATATCTAAACATTCATCTAACGCCATAAGAATAACGTCCTGTCCAGATATTTTCTAGAATTGTAAGCAACCATATTGAATTGTTACCATGACGTACCTACTAATGCGATTCAGTTTAGGTCGAGTCGAGAGAAAGGGACAAGGCTATACGAGTCGTATAACTCTGTCCTTTCCCTGAACCTAAATTAAATCGCATTCGTCCCTCTGGTATATTTGATGGCGACAGTACAACCGCGCAGTAATACTTTTCAGCGACTTTATTGTAATTTTTGTGTACAACCGTCTTTTATATATTTTTTCAAGAAAATGGTATTGTAATTATCATAAATTAATAGGTTTAAGCGTAATAAGGAAGGAAAGTAAATTATGACAATCTCGGTTGTAGCAGCTCTAGTTGTTTACACTTGTAGCCAACGGTAGGAGTCATAAACATGATTCGATCGTAAACCGTTAATCTCCCAGAGAGGTGGTTAATAATCTAAGTAAATGTATCGCAACGTTTGCTAAAAGTTAGATTTGATGTATCTTAGAGACAAGGATCCCGTGCCTAACAGTTTTATGAAATAATAGTAATTTAATTATATCATGACTTTTCATTAGTTGTCTTGTAAGGTATGTCATTCACAGGATGTGAATTGGTGTACAGTGGCCAAGATAATATCGTAGTGGCCACAGTGCAAAAAATATCTGAAAATGCACTCTAACGCCACGCGCCATGACTGGAGAGGCCTGGGGGTTACCATGACGTAGTAATGCGATTCAGTTTACAGGGAAAGGGACAGTGATAATACGACTCGTATAGTCCCTTTCTCTCGACCTAAACGGAACCGCATTAGTAGATACGTCATGGTAACCCCCCTGCTCAGATGTTTGTGAATACCTTGGCAGCTCCGACAAATTTGACGGCGACTGTACCTACATAAGTAGTAGTAGTAGTAGTAGTAGTAAAACACTTTATTGTACAAAAATTATAGAAAAGTACACAAAACACAAAACAATCGCATAAAGGCGAGCTTATCCCTGTAAGTACTTACAATATTATCTTCACAATATACCCCCACTGAATCTCAAATTGACAGACCGCTGTAATGTTAATTAAAAATGAAGCCATTTTAGAAGTTCTTAATCTTTCTTCACGAAAGACTCTTTCTCGTTGGAAAACTTCCTAATTGCAGTGTCGCTTGGTGCAGCTAGACCGTCGCAGGTGAAGGCATTAAATATTCATGTAAGAGTCATTAGAGCACACTTTCTTGCATTTTCTACAGAACCTAGACTTCTGAAGACTGCTGTTGTAGCTGTAGCTTTGACGTCAACAAATCTGTACTCTAGGATATTTAGCCAAGTTGCCAATCGCTAACGCTTAGTAGCGTATCGTAGTTTTACCTCTCTGTCGCTCTTTCAAATTAGTGCGATAAAGACAGTTAGCTGCCTTTCGCTTACGATTGTCGATTAAGCGTTAGCGTTTGGCAACTTGTCTAAGCACCCAGCCCAGAGCTGAAAGCTCAATATCATGTGATTTTCATGCGACTACCTGGGCATTTTCACTTCTAGGGACACCCAATTAGCTCTCACAAAAAAGTTAACTTCGATGTCAGCTTTGTAACGACAATCAAGCATTAAATATTAACAAACATATTTTTTTATCATTTAATCCAGATATAATACGCGGTATATGCAATATAAAACACGAATAAAGTGGATTTACGTAAATATTTCATGCTTAATTGTCGTTACGAAGCTGACATCGAAGTTATCTTTTTTGTGATAGTTAAGCTAATTGGGTGTCCCTAGAAGTGAAAATGCCCACTTAAGTACTTAAATATTTCAACGTGACGCATTTACTGGAATAAATACCTTGAATTATTTTCGTACCATTCAAGTATAGGTTCTGTTTTATGTTGGACCAACAAACAAAAAATACTGGCTACAGGATTTTAAGTTGCCTTACTGTAAAACCTTCTAACCGTAGTTCAAAGCTAAATTTGTATGATGCACACTAACGGGATTTTTTTTGTTCAGGTGTACTTATTTTTAAAATTTATTTTCTTACTGTCATAAAACTCATAAATAAAAATTAAACAGTACTTCAGTTTGTTAATAAATAAATTACGCATTTGACTCTTCGAACTTAATTATTCTTCTGTACTTTAGTTGGGAAGTTTAAGGGTAGGTACCTAGTACGAGTACATTATGGCTGTTTTAATATGAAGGTTAATTTTTTTTTTCATTATATTTCATTTGTTGAGTGTTTGTCGAATGTTGATCTCGTTGTAAGGTCAGCTATAAAATTGTTATTATGTCAATTTCCATTACAAAAGACAAAATAGTGAAAATAATCCCATTTTGTATTTTGCTCGTCAGAATTAATGTGGAATATTTAGTTCAGGTATCCAAATGCATATTCAAACTAGTTATCGTAGCCGCATCGGCTGCCGAATATGCATGTCGGTATCGTATCATACATATGCCTCTAAATGATAATGTAGTGGCGGCGTGGGACGTGTATAATGTCAGGTCATGGCATCAGCTTCTCCTGCAGGGTTGCCTTGACCACCTGGAACGGGCTAGGCTCCTGGCTCTGTCGGAAAAGGAGTCAGGGTGTTGGTTGCACGCACTGCCATCGGGCAACTTGGGCACCGTGATTAAGCCGAGTGCGCTCCGGATTGCGATTTGCCTGCGCCTGGGCTTAAAAATTTGTGAAGCCCATGCCTGCACTCGCTGTGCCCAGCCGGTGGATGCTCTGGGTCGACATGGCCTGTCCTGCAGGATGAGCGCTGGTCGCCTTTACAGGCATTCTACTTTAAACGACTTGGTCCGCCGCGCTCTTAGCACCGCCTCTCTTCCCACGACTTTGGAGCCTTCAGGTCTTTCGGCGGTTGACGGCAAGCGACCTGACGGCTGCACTCTCGTGCCATGGAGCTTCGGTCGCCCCTTGGTGTGGGACGTCACCTGCGTCGACACGCTGGCGCCGTCCTACGCTGAAGGGTCTGCTCGGAAGCCTGGATCAGCCGCGGACCAGGCTCAGACACTCAAGCGCCGCAAGTATGCGTTTTTAACGAACGAATATGAGTTTGCCGCGCTTGCTATGGAGACACTGGGTCCGTGGTCCTCCGACACGAAAAGGGTAGTCAAGGAAGTGTCGGCGCGGCTGATTGGTGTCTCGGGCGATCCTAGGGCGGGGTTGTTCTTTGTCCAGAGGCTGGGTTTGGCACTACAAAGGGGGAATGTCGCCAGCATTTTGGGGAGTTTTCCGGAGGCAGGGTATAAGGGAGGCGGCCTTATCATAGTAAGCAAACAACCATTCATGAATAAATGCGTTTAATGACTGACTAATAATAGGATACATAGGCTTTATATACTAAGCAGGCACACATAGATAAATGTTACACAGTATACACACTACACGCCCTACCGAGGCAGAAAAAAAAATTACATTATTATATGTATTTTTTTTTATGTATGAAACATTTTAGTACGATTCTTATGAACTATTTCAGGTTTACCATTTTTTTAAAATTTGCACATTTGGTGACATATCTTTCAAAACTTCATATGGTCCTGAATATAAACATTGGATCTTATTACCTACTTCATTCTTAATTAATAACAAGTCACCTTTCTTATATTCTACTGGGTTGACATAGGAGTCATAGTTGACTTTTCTTACATGTTTTCTAGTTATTAGGTTGTTACGAGCATCTTGTTGAGACTTTTGCAAACGGTATTTTAACTCTAAGGCATAGTTTTGACAACTGTATAATGGATCCACTCTATTACATTGTAAATTGCTCGGTATGTTACATATTTTTCCAAACACTAGCTCGTACGGAGTATACTCTGTTTCGGTATGTACAGTTGTATTAAAAGAAAAACACCAAAATGGTAGCCAATCGCTCCAATTTCTGGAATTATTATCAGTTTGAATTCTAAGAAAAGCATTTAAAACTTTGTGGGAATTTTCGAGGGCACCTATCGATTCGTGGTGGTAAGCTGTGGAAGAAATTTGGTTAATATTTAAGAGTTTACATACCTCAACCATGGTACTGGAAATAAATTCAGCTCCTCTGTCGGTGGCAACTTCCTGCGGAATCCCATACCTAAGGATGAAATTCTCGACAAATGCTCTGGCAACACTAACACTATCTTTTGACCTTAAAGGGTAAGCTTCGATATATTTAGTAAGCTCACACTGTAAAGTCAGAATGTAACAATTGTCGTAATAATCCTTATCTAGAGGTCCGACAATGTCTAGGAATAGTTTTTCAAATGAAGAATTCGCCGTGGATGTCACTTGCATTGGTTGTTTTGTGGGTAACGAGTATTTTTGCTGTTGGCACTTACGACATTTCTTTACAAACGTTCGTACGTCACTTTCCATATTTGGCCAAAAATATCGTCTTTTCATGTTACTCAACATACGCCTCACCCCCGCGTGGCCACTCGTGGGCAGTATGTGAAAGTCATTTATAATAACTCTTTTATCATCATTATTGTCTATTTTTACGACGTCATTTATTATACAGAGTCGTGGCCCGGACCACGATGAATTGTCTTTTATTTCATTCATTAACCATTTTAAATATTTTTTACTCTCTTTTTTATTCATTATATATAGTTCGTCGACTTTAATTTTTTCACAAAAATAAACCTATATCTCTCACGAATGCGTCTCGCGCAGAACATGATCGGGACATGGGGTCTATGTATATTCTTAACTCTTTTGGGCAATAAGAAAAGCCTTCAATTCTTTCCGTAATATTTTTCTTGTTGTTACATTTTGCAACCACGAGTTCAACGCAATGTTTCGGTTTTTTAAACATCTCCACGACTTTTGGGTGATCAGTGCAATTATAAGTGGGGGTGGCTGTATTGGTCGAAACATTGGTAGTTTGTGCCTCAGAAATTTTTCGCGCCTTACTTCGGGTCATCACACTCACAACATGCCTATTCATATCTTTCAACTCATCCGATGTCACAACTATGCGAGATAATGCGTCCGCAGCAACATTATCCGCTCCTTTTACGTATTCGATCTTGTAGTCGTACTCTTCCAAACTGAGTCTAAACTTCAACAACCTACTTGACGGATTGTTTACGTTAAATAAGTAGACTAAAGGTCGGTGATCAGTTTTAATAAGGAATCTTTTCCCGTACAGATAAGGTCTAAAGTAGCGTGTCGACCACACAATGCTCAAGAGCTCTCGCTCGATGGTCGGGTAGTTCAGTTCGGCTTTATTTAAAGAGCGACTCGCATATGCAATGGGTAAATTATTTTTATTACAAAGCATTGCTCCTAGAGCGATTCCAGATGCGTCACAATGTAAAATAAATTCATTCTCGCTTGAAAAATCGGGGTACTGTAATATGGGGGATGACGCTAATGAGCATTTTAAGTGTAAAAACGATTTTTCGCATTCATTCGACCATTCGAATCGAGTTCCCTTGCGGCATAAATTATTAAGTGGTATTGTAATTTCGGCAAAGTTAGGTATGAATTTTCTGTAGTAGTTAGCGAATGCCACGAAGCGTTTAACTTCGTCACTATTACATGGGCGTGGATACTTTTGAATAATCTTTGATTTTTCGGGATCTGGACAAATTCCCTCGGATGAAACAACGTGACCTAAGTATAAAATTTGTTTCTTTAAGAATTGGCATTTTGAAGGGTTGATTTTTAAATTAACTTTTCGCAATCGTTCAAAAATTTCTATCAGGTTCTTGTTATGTTGGTCGAGATTGCGGCCGAAACAAATTAAATCGTCTAAATATATTAAGCACTTTTCGTAATTTAACCCGGACATGGCAACAGTCATAACTCTGCTAAAAGCACTAGGGCTTATTTTTAAGCCCATGGGTAGTCGTTTCATCTGATACTGTTTGTTAGTTGTAAATGAAGTATATTTTCTACTTTCTGGGTCAAGGCCTACTTGATAATAAGACTGATTTAAGTCTAAGTGTGTGAAATAAATCGATCCGGAGAGTGAATCAAGTATATCCGTAATATTAGGCAAGGGAAATTTGTCATCTTTTATCCTCTCATTCAATTTTCTATAGTCTATCACAACTCGCCACTTCTTTTCACCATTCCCGTCAGCTTTCTTGGGAACGATGAGGAGAGGGCTTGACCACTCACTCTGTGATTCTTCTATTATTCCATCTTGCAACATTTTTTCTATTTGCCTATCGATTTCAGATCTTTGAGACCTTGGGAGGCGGTAAGGTTTTACGTAAACTGGTGCGGCATTTTCCTTTAATTGAATAGATTGTTGGTAGACGTTAGTTACACCTAACTTATCCCCGTCCAAATAAAATACGTCAGAATATTTTGCACAAATATTTTCTATAGACGCCTGTTCTTCTTCATTTAAATGTTTTAAAGTTAATTTGGAAAATAATTGTTTCACTCGATTTGAATTTACAGTAACGTTGTCAAAAGAACAAATATCAAAACTGTCCAGTACACATAAGTCTGGGGTAAACAAGTTTAATCGAACTTCCCTATCACGTGTATTCAAAATTTTTATTGGTATCTTCCCGTTTTGTGGTTTAACTAAAATACTAGCTAGGAATATCCCTTTACATAACTCTTTCGGGTTAATGACGCAGTCATATAACACATGAGTATCAATAAAATGAATGGATTCACTTCGCGGAGGCAGTATTATAAAGTTTTCACTATTACTTGGTCCTAGTTTGAATGGTAATGTGACCCTCTCACTATTATTTCCTAGTGATAGTGATAAAGTATTAATTTCGTAATTCATGAAACATTTGAATTTGACAAAGAAATCCTGCCCTATAATACCATCAGTACGGCATGGTAGGTGTTTCAAAATGTAGAATTTGTGTTTAAAATTGTGACATTCATGTTGCAGTTCTAAGTATGCATAGCCTTCCGAGTATACCTCACCTCCTAATCCGTTGATACGTACTCTCTCTATTTGGTAAGGAATATTACATCGAACTATCTCTTCGTATTTCAAGACGGACATAGAGGCGCCGGTATCGAGTAGCCAGGAATAAGATACACCTGACAATTTAAATATGGCTGAGTTTAGTGAGTCGCATGCACAAATTAGATTGTCATGATTATGCACGAAAAAACTGGTTATTTTCCGTTTCTAACTGCTCATTTTCGACTTCAGCATTCGTTTGAGCCGTATTCACCTGATTTCTAGGTGACTGTGCACGGAAAACCCTACTAAATGAATTTCCTCTAATTTCACTATTTCGCCGCGGGTAATTTCCGCGTCGGAAATATGCGCCACGACTATCCCCACGATATGAATTCGATTGGTAATAACCCCGGGCCTGGTTATTAAAGTAATTACCGCCGGGTCGAAATCTACCGCGGAATTTACCTCTTTCGTGCTGATAGTTGAAGGCCAGTCCTTCAGAAGGCGATGATGATATGTTCTCGTCAAGTGCTCCGCGTATGGCGTCCTTGAGGGTCGCATAGTTACGGGCTGCAATAATGGTGCTAAGCCGAGTATTTCTTAGTCCGTCGGAGAACCTTTTAATTGCATTACGCTCGTTTATAGGTTTTAAAATTTCATATTTATTTGTGTCTCCATCGGCTTGTGAAACAGTCAGCTCAACAAACATTTTCTCAATCGACTTACCGTAGTCTTCAATGCTGAGCTGGTCCTGCCTGGCCAGCTGCAGCTGCTGCTGGATTGCTGTATCAGATTTCCTGGACAAAAGTGAGGTTTTCATGTCTTTAATCAGATCAGTTACGGTGCTGTAATTTTGTGAAAGGCGCATTTTTGCACTTTCAGAAAGTCTTGACTTAAGCACGAAATTAATAAGAGACGACTTTCCGGTTTCCTGCAGCATAGTATCATACATTTCGATGTTGGCAATGAGCTGTTTGGTGACCTCCTCGTCACCAGTCATAACCGGTAATAAAGCAATAGCCGTTTTCAACTCAAACTTTTCCATGACTGATGTTGGCTCTGTGTTTTTATGTGTAATTGTACTTACCGAACAGAGTGTCTCAATTTTTTGATATGTTTGTACTATTGTGTCACAAAGTTCATTTAAATCAGCAGTTTCATTGGTCCCAAATTTTTTGTCTGCTATATCTGACTGTAATTGCTCATGAATACTACAAAATTGTTCATACAAACCATACGCTTCTAAATGTTTTTCCCCAAGGACTTTGTGGGTTCTTTTACTCAGGCCTAATTTAGTGAGATTTGTTTGCAATTGTATTAACTTTCCACAAATATCATGGAGTTGACTTTCCATTCCATACCCCCTAGCAAAATATCAGTCAACTTTTAACAAACTTATTGCTATGCTTATAATTATTAATTAGTCTATATGGTTACACTCATGTCCATTTATAGTGGGACTGCACTGCATACATACGGATACTGGATCTCCGGCCTGCCTAGTTATTTACGAATTCGAAGCACTCGCGCACTTATTCACGCACAAAATACGCTGTCATCCACTTTTCGCTGCGGAGGCACGGGTTCACGACGGCGAAAATTCGGAGTGTAACGGCGGGCCCCGTAGAGGTCAATTTCGCGGCGCATCCACTTCTTATGACATCTACGGTACAACCTATACGCGGCCACAGCTGCTCCAATAATCAATAGGACGAATATCACGCCAAGAATTATATTTGTCGTAGACATATGAAACTTCAGGTCTTCGATTGTACCGGAATTATTTCCTCCGGCTGCGTTCTGGGAGATTATAATGTCTTCTTTCTCTTGTTTTGTGTTCTGGCTACCCATTTTAAATCAGAAAAATATTCGTTTCCAGACGAAGAAACTTAAATGGTTTGTTCAAGAACACTGTCAGTTCGACTGCACTCAACGAAATAATGATGCAATACATCGCGCTAATTTTACACTTCTTTATTGCACACTGTAACAGTCTGAAATGGGCACGGAATGCGTGCCGATCCTGGCAAGGTCGCCATATAAGGGAGGCGGCCTTATCATAGTAAGCAAACAACCATTCATGAATAAATGCGTTTAATGACTGACTAATAATAGGATACATAGGCTTTATATACTAAGCAGGCACACATAGATAAATGTTACACAGTATACACACTACAGGGGACCTCGGGGAGGTTTTTTAAATTTAATATTAAGTTAGAATATTTTTGTTAGTATTGTAATTAAGGATTTTATTTTTACTTTTTATTGTATTTCGTTGGATTAAATTGTATATTCATGTTCAATATTTTAACATAACATTGATAAAATATATGATGAAATTGGCGTTCTTGGTCATAGAATTTAGTTGGTTCCTAATTTGATTATCTGAATAGTGACTTAGATATTTTTTGTGTTGTCAACAGTGCACTTTATAACAAAGGTATAAATAATAATAATAAATAAATAAATACCTAATATTAATATTTAGAATACCCATTCTATGATAGTACCGTAGGCTACCGTACCGTTTCATAAAACTAGGTCCTATACCTAGTTTTATGAAATGGAGATGGAGATACATGAAAAACACGCATTAGATGTGTTAAATATTATTGGCAAAATTTCGTTTAATTTGATATAGACATAAAAAAAGAATACACAAAATTCGTTGTATGGAAAATAGACTTTCCTCAAAATCCTCAATACAAAATGCCACTATCACAACGTAACCTATTATTGTTTCCCGCTCGCGTCGTGAATAACGGCTGCGCAGATCCGCAGTGACCGCAGCTGCGGCCGCGCCGTGTGTCGGTTTGTGAGATTTGCGTCCATTGAATATACGAATTACCTCGTGACTACAGCAGGTACGGCAATTAATTCAATCCTGCTGCATTTTGATAGTATTGTGCCAATACAAAATTGTGGATCAAAGATTGCGTTTGCTGAAAATACTGAAATACCTACTTAGGTATATGCTTATCATGCCATTTGGTGCCCAACAAAAGGTCGACGGTACCTAACACGCTGAACTTAACAAAGAAACAAGTCATAGGCATGTCAGCCCATGCTGAGCGTAGATCCGTAGTTTTAGCCACTACCGTTATTATATGTATACAGTTTTTAAATGGTTAGAAACTATGAGAACAATCAATAAAAATCTTCGACGAAATCAAAGGTACAACGGAGCAATGAAATATTTTCAAAATAATACATTTTACATATAATTTAGTCGTTCTTGAACAAACAAACAAAGTTTGCTTCAAATAAATAGGTTCCAACCTAATCCAACAAATAGATTGGAAATAAAAACCACCCATATAATAATTTAAAACAGTTAATTCAATAGCGCCTTGATATAGCAAAATTAACTGCCTAAGTTCACTTTTAAAGCCCATAAAATTACCTGACCCAATACTTATCCATACCTTCGAGAGCCGCAGTGCTACTAGTTCAATAGAATTTCGCTCACGGAATGATCATAATTTCCCAAAGCTCTTCATGTATGAAAAATGTGGCAGTATTTTCAGCTTCCGGAAACCATATTTTCTCGTATACCTGAGGTAGAGAGATATTACTGGGAATATGGAGCAGGATGTACCTATGAGGTAGGGGAAGTGTATTGGCAGCCGCCAAATCATAAAATGTTAGTATTGGCAAGCAGAGGCTTAGGAATTATTGCGTACTGTACCTATTTTGTCACAAGATCAGTTACTCGTAGGTACTATTTGTTATTTTTCCCCTCACTAGCTCGTAAAGTGCTCGTTTATCCTTTAATACGAACGTGTAAAACCGCATATTATTCACTTGTGTGGCAAAGTAATGACCTTGGTTTTGGAATAACAAAACGTAAAATGCTCATGGAAATTGTTCCATATTAATGATAATGAAATAATTTGTTTGAGAATTTAGTGTAAAATACAAACCTTTATATAATTTGATGATTTTAACATATAAATCCTAAAATTCCATAAGTAACAATTGTTTTAGTGAATGATGATAAGATGACTAGATGCAATCACAAAACGCAGAAAATGTCAACGTCAACATTGTCAAAGAATATTATAGGTTATAATCTTTATTTACCGACTCGAACACGCATAAAAATAGTAAACTAAACAACTTTCAGGGTGATCTGTTATAATTTTGTAAAAATAATGAATGAGAATGATTTAATAATGCATTGGCGTTGGTGTGCAACTACAGGAATGTGTAAAAATCGTGCTCCGTTTACTTTTTCGTGCTAAGTTTACTGGGACAAAATCTTGCATTAAATACATGATGCATTTGGAAAATTATTATCACTAACCCGATGATGATTGTAATGTGAACAAATAATTAACTTTTTTGAGTTTCCTCGCTATAGTGAAGGGAAAAGTTTTGTGTTACACACGGGTGCAAATGTATTTTACTTCTCGTATGTTACAACACTCGCTGCGCTCAGGATTCTATTTTAGAACCACTCGCTTCGCTCGTGGTTCAACTATAGAATCCTTTCGCTTGCTCGTGTTTCAATTTCATACTCGCGGGTAAAATACAACTTTGCACCCTTGTATAACAAATAACTATTAATTAGTTTTGTTTTTGCCTCTGATTGAATTTTGTTTGAGAAGGTGCACAATAATTATAATTTGTCTATTTTATATCTAGTGATGTAGAACTTTTTTTGTTAATTACATACTTGATTTTAATTCCGAAGTTGTTTTGAAGAAGATATTTCTCAATAACGCTACTCATGCAAAATATTTTAGTCAGAGATATAAAGCTCGCAATTCTTCGGAGCCGTTAACGCTAACTCTTTCCGACAGTCCCCACGTGTGTTCCAGAACAAGATGTAATCGCGCCCGTATCGCGAAGCACGCCAATCAACTCATCCGCCACGAAGATTTATTCTCTGTCACGACATGAATTTATCGTCCCTAACCGGCGCGTTTTTACGAGCCTTTCCGATAACACATCAATATCCTTAGCAAACAAGCTCCATTCTAAGCCAGTGACTACACGACGAGGTAGACACTCGGCAGCGAGCGCGGGATAGTCTAGAGATGAGTGCGTGCGATACGATCATTGGTTACATAAATTTACGCTCGATTTAGTAGTCGTGTCGCAGAGCTCTATTTAGATTATTGTGCAAGTGGTTCTCTGCTAAATTGTAAAACGTAAAGTTTTGGACAAGCTATAAATACGAATTGAACACGTCGTAACTCACCAATCTTCGTTTATTCGTAGTAGTTAATTAGTATTTAAAACATGTTATTGTATAAATGTTATTTTACCTGCAACAGGAGAAGTTCGTTATGTTTACTTAGAACGTCTAGAGGATACTTAAATCAGAAATCAAAACAATTTTTCACCTTTAACTGAGGTGAGCAGGCGGAAATGTAAATGACCGTAGTTAATAGAAAAATCAAGCAATGTCGAATTTGAAAAGCCCAGTCAGCCGTGCCTGCTTCCTTCAATGTTTAATCTTTGTAAATGTAATGAAGGCAGGGCCCGGTGGCCCGAGATCAATTTGTAAGCCCGTGGCCCGCCCTGCCGATGCGGGGAAGGGTTGCGTTGCTTTTAACGAATTAAGAACAATCATTTTTCTTGTTATAAGTAGCTGAACTTTTGAGATTTTTATGTAAATATTCGTAAAAGCTGGGAAGGTTTGCGATTTTTATTTATATACAGAAGAAGGCCAGGGGTCGGACCTTTATGTGAAAAAGCTAAACTCAAGTAAGGTAGTAAGCTTAGAATATTATGATTAGTGCGACAGTATGTTGCACTTGCAGCGAGATAGATTCCCCGGCTATTAAGTAATAAATAGTAGAGGGACGAATAGTCGCGGCGATAAACTGTCACACCAGTCAAGTGCTACTGTTTTTTTTTAAATGTAGTTAATTATTTACACACATTTCCCTTCGTTGTGTTATTAAATAAATATCTAGTCATCACACAAAAAAATAATGACCGCTAGAGTGTTTAAGATATCTGAGCATTCACTATAACATCTTGACAAAAGGAAAGTGAGAACTTAGGCTGGTTGGCCACTCCAACATACAAGTATTCAGGTATAGGGACTACATTTCTTACTGAGGCACATAAAAAATGATTTTGCTACTTGATGATGACGTAAGTAGATTGCTAGTGAATTTACTAATAACCGCTCGGCATGAATGGGGTCTAAAAGCGAATAGAATCGTTACGACGTCTTTGTCGATAAATCGAATATTTTAGTACGGTGGGTGTCTGCGAGCAGAGTTAGGCCATAATTTATGACGGTTTGGCGGGAAAGGAAATTCCCACACAAAATTGTTTATGATGACCGTGGAGCTCTGAATTGAAAAGCTAAAAATAGACGATGGCATAGTAATGGCTTTAAGTATGTCATCTTGCGAAGTACAATAGACTTACGCCGAAAAATTACAAACGCAGGTATCCTTAATTCCTTATGTTTCATAGAAAATTAGCCAAGCGTAAGTCTTTGCACCTAGAGAGTTCCATACCACTCGTTGTTGTCATAAGACTGACATACACTAAGTCAGTCAAAGGACAACAAAGCAACCTTATAAGGGTTCCTTTTTTGAAGATCCCAAGAGCGGCGACTATAAGATTAATGTAGGTACCACTTGGAGATCTATTGATTGTTACCAGAAGGAAAGCTGTTGTTGGCTTAAAAAGCTACAAAGCACTAAGGCTATCTTCCAATATTGTATTGGACATTGTTAGATGACGCTTAAAGATTTAGGTTTAATTGTTGTAATCAAAAAAGAATAGCTATAATTAACCGCAAAATTACCCACAATAAAAACTCAATTAAACAAAATGAAATGCATCCAAAGCGAGAAATGCGCAATAAAAGCTTTTATCGGCTTGTGTTGCCATTAAAAGTGCTCGGATATTTAATCGGGGCCAACTTATTTTCAATTGGTAAATTAAGTGTAATTAAGTGACTTACAACAGCAAATTGACTCACTTATTTCCTACAAACCCGTACAATAATATCAGATTTTTTTTCTCGAATCGGATGTCTGTTCCATAGTAAAAGTTCATCAATATGATGTCAGAATTCAACCCCTAAAGTTTGGCCAGTAAATAAAAATCACCCTATATAAACTCAGGAGATCTTTCTTAGACTTACTTAAATTACGATTTAAAAACAAATGCGAGTAATTAACTTATAAGCGGCTGAAATGTCGGTCAAACTGAAAACATAATCATAAAGTTTGGGATTAGAGAAACCTTTTCTGGCAAAATCATTCGATTGAATGAATATCCAGTAGAGTAAGAAGATCTGCTCCGCTATCGTTTCAACTTCCAATCTCTTTGTGACTTGTAATAAATATAAAGGGCGCACGCAATGGCCGCGACAAATGAGGCCCAAGGACCTTTAAGAAGGTTGAATTCAATGGTTTACTGCTTTTTCCCAAATTACCAATCTAATATTCCGTAACGATAACTGAAGGCTTGGGCCTGGGTGTTTAGCCAATACATATGACAATCGCCATACGTCAGACGATATTATACGAGTAGAAATTTATAGCTTTATTTATAAAGTTCAACAAAAATTTCAAAGCAAATGAGTGGCTAGAGTTTAGATTTTAGTAAACTATATGGAAGTATATTCTTTCTGAAATAACCGTAACTGATACGCAGGTTCTCATGTTTCTACATTTTTTAATAAGGAAAGTATCGTTATCTATTAATAAATATATTCGGGTATTATAAGCAGCTAACAGTAGATACGGTCCAATCGGAACCCCGGAAGCCACTCAATAACCATGTCAAAATGAAAAATAGTTTAAATTGTCTTACAATCTGATTGATAACATTACTTTGACATAGTTAATGAGTGGTCTAGGGTTCCAATTAGGAAATGCAAACCGGTTTTAGGAAGTATGAAAAAAAAGGTTAATAACCGGTTATTCTTCGTAATCTCATACAAATAAAAACCGGTTTGTACGCCTTGGTTCCAATGTTGACTGTACTACCTTATCTACCTCTCTCAAAATCACGATTACCTAAGTTATTAATCAATGTCTCCTGTAAACGTTTCTTATTTTATGAAAACCAACGCGTTCCCTTCACGGTATGGAAACCGTAAAACGCCATTTGTAACTGTCTTAGAATATCCTCCCTCGAACGTTCTCATGCCCGTTTTCATGCATGCCTGGTGATTCCGAGATTTTGTTGTTTACCCTCAATGGCAAACATTTCATTTTAGCCGGGAGTTGGAAACTGGTGAAAGTTGGTAAGGGATTGTTTAAAAATACATTAATTAATTTCATCATTATTATAGAATGCAATATATTTATATGATATTGTAAGAACCCCGTTATAAGTAATTCTAATTTGTACCTAATGTGAATTATCATTATCATAGATTAGGTACCATGGATTCTACTCGGTGCTCCTTTCAAAAACTCTGAATTAGATGAAAATTGGTGAATTGGGAAAATACTTACTAAATAGAAATTGTTACTTACTAGACATAATTATTTATATCATGTTCATCATTGCATGACTATCCATCATGTATCCATTCATGTATGACCATGTGAGGTGGTTCAGTAATAGCATTCAATTTCCTCTGTATATCGCAAAGCCGCCTGCTGTTATCGTGGAAATAGAATTGACACTATAAATCATGCCAGGGCTGTAACAACTGTCAGTAAGTACGAGTGGGTAATACACTAAAGAGCTAAAATTTCAGCTAAGGTGGAAAAAGCTGCATACATCCTGATTACTTTTTAAATATTGATTTATTGAAACAACATATTTATTAGTTTTAATTTCCCAGCATCCAAAAACTTATAGAGAAAATATATAGACGAACTTTAACGTAACAAAATTCTGAAGCATACTTTTTTTGTAAATGAGTTTTTCATGACAGCTATTTTTAACAACAGTAAACTGCAATAACACTTGATTGTTCGTCGCATGTAGTCACTGCCGGTTGCCAGGCAACCAGGTTGATTCAGCAACTGCATTAAGTGAACGACCAAGTGTGATTGCCGCTTTAAAATGGTGACAAAAAATACAAAACAATCAATGTTAAAATGGATTTTTTTATCTGTTTTATAGCAGTATGTTTGCAGAATTTTGCCATTTATTTGTCTTTTGTGTATTATGCATTGCATCTTCATGAGCTTAACGTAGTTCGCCTCAAATGCCATATTAAAGTGCCCCCACAGGAGTAGTTAGAGCAGTAATAGTTGTGTACATGGACGTAACTATTGTTCTTAATCGCTGAGGTAATCCTGACTGCGACGATGTTGGCGACAGCTTTGTACACATATAATACATTTCCGGATGAGCATGTCTCATACAATAGACGTTATAGTCAGTATTGGAGTACGTGTCAGGTACGTATGTAAATAGCGAACACTTAATATAAGCAACGCAAGGTACACTCTGTAGCTTCTCATTTTTGTAAGATTTAAGCACCTCTGAATTTCAACCTCGGGTTCTGCAAATCCAATTACCTGTAACAAAACAAAATCATTCATTAGTCATTGTATTCGTGTTTAAAAATACCCTTGGCATTAAATCTAAAATGGAAGTTGTATTTAGAAATATTCAAAAGATTACTGTTGGTGTAAAACGCAGATGCTATGTAAATATCAGAATTTAGGATCGGCAAGTGGAGCATCTGCATGCCAAAGGGGGATTCATATTACGAAGAAAGTTCAACTGGGTTTCGGTACGTCACGTAAATTACGTCTACGTTGCATGTCTGTCGCATAAATTCTAAGCAATATCCAGGCGACTTCCAGTTATTTCATTAAGGGATACCGGAGTTTTAAAGCCTTGGCACAAAGTATTACCCTGGGGAAATTTGCCTTTGTAGTGGTAATGTACCTGTAAAACTTTATATTGTCTATTAAAACTTCTATATTCATTCATTAAGGTTGCAGATAAAAACAAATGAAGTCGAATTACTTCACTGACTTTTTGAACGAAAATGTAGTCACATGAACAAACAATCCGAAGTTAGTTTTATCAAGTTGAAGAAGGAACAAAGGCTTAATTTAATTTAGGACCGGCGCTCAGGAAAGACGCTCCTAATTGTGAAAGGTAAATTGTATTCGTGACAATTTATAATGGCCTGCGACTGAGCTTTTATGCCAATTTCTTAAAAGTACGGCATTTGAAACACGAATTCTTTTAAATGTCGTGACCCTCATTAATATGCAAATGAGACATTTTCATGATAAGCAGGAAGATGGCTCAGAACTCATAGTCGCTTATGATCAAAAGATATATCTTTTCTGACAATGAGAATGTATTGTTTAGACTATTTTTGGTTTTATCAGAATGGATTTGGTCGCACAAGGGGGATAAAACAGCGGCCCAGCTAAACCTAGAATTAATCACCAATTTATTTTGTTCCTTGTTCGGCCTTCACTGGCTTTGTGCCCATATTACGCGATCCCTTCTCGATTCCCAACTAGGATAAGAAGTGATTAGTTTCAAAGTTGGTATAATACATAAAGCTGATCGAATATAACTTTTTGCAAAAGCTGTATACCTCGAATTACTATTCAATCATATGGCCGTTGTTATTGAGAATATATATTCTAAAAGAAAATATTAGTCTTACGAAGGTTTTTTTATGTATTTACATATGCACAGTATCTGATGTAGTACCTATAGGTTTATCCTAACAGGTACCTAAGTATGTAATCATTTAGTAAAACTTTTGTTAGAATAAACCTCTACGAGCTCCAATAACTCTACGGTACTTAGTTCTAAGATTTTCGCTGTAGATAGTTATTTCAGTAGTAGATACCTATCTGTCTACGTATAAATATGTATAAAAGCCAAAGTTCCAAATCCTTAAAAGCGTCTATCTAAAACTTGCAAAGCGGCCAGCAGCAACTTTCACTAGACAAAGTGTAGAACTAAGTTCGAACTGGGACTGGTACCTACCTACACTGGGACTTGTATTCGGACATCAGGCCATCTCCGAACGGATCCACGACGTAAACCACTAGCCAAAGTTCCTAAACGTATTTCAAAGTGTCAAAGTAAAATCAATTGCAAACTGAACACACACCACGTATAGGAGTTTGCATGCAATTAGGTTAAATTGCGTACGGGCAAAGTGTTAACTTAGATTTCAGCGGGTACGGTGGGCGAGGAGGCCGAGCGTAACTAATGAGCAGTTTAGCAAGTTGATGAATAATTAGGGCTATTACTGCACTGGAAAATAATTTGTACATTAACGCCTCAGAACGTCGTTCGTAGTTTTTGTATATATACATCGGAAGATTGGCTTGACAACATGACGCACTACACAACATAACAAGGACTCGATACAATAGGCTTAATACGGAAACGCCCACCGGTAAAAATAATAAGAAAAGAAGAAGAAAAATCAATATGATCCCTATTTTCATAACAGGTACACATTATTGAAACCTACGTTTCTAAACACTCTAATATAGTGTCTCGTAAAATATCGGCGCATTGTAAATATAGATATAATTACTTGGAGTAACGTAACCTACTAATAATACTCAGTGAAGTAGTGGGTGGCTCCTTTGAAACCGTATTAACATGAGAGTTCATTTCCTATGACCTTCAAGCCTGGCTTTCCGGAATTGGCGCTATTCCAAGGTCGCACTCATATCGACAATTGAAATTCAAAAATCTCAAATAGCCATTCATTCCAATGTAATGTCGGAGTATGTATTTTTATAATTGATTTGTATAGGTACGTAAAGGTCAACGTACTTACTTACATAGTGTTACTTATACAATTAGAACAAGACTTATAGCAAGCTTTTTGAATCAAAAGTCAAATCATTGCAGTTCTAACTGGCAATCCAGACTTAAGCTAGACTGAGTCCTCAGAATGAAATGTCGAGATACATATCGCTACACATTAATTAGAGCACAACGCGATAAGGTGCTCAGATAGTTCCTGGAGTTCACTTGCTGTAAATAGCATCCATTGACGGGCGGCGCGGCGCGGGGGCAGGACGGGCTAAAAATAGACGACCGCCAGTGGGACAAGGCCGTTCCCGGCTGCCTTCACCCGGATCGCAGGTACGGCTTAGGCGCATCCTTGTGATTAATCTTAGCGTATTTACAACCCCGGCCGAGTGCTGGCTTAGGCGCACTTAGCGTAAATCTGAGTGGCTCTTGACGGTTCACGCTTGGGAATGCTCAAATAGCAAAGCAAATAGATAATAGGCGAGTCTCCGATGTCTAAGGGTCTGGTCCATATTTTACCTTTCAGGAGGAAAATTATACTTGTTATCCTAATGGAAAAGGAAAGCGGTCATGTTTTACAGTCACAAATGTATTTCATGTAATCGTGTTCTTTCCTTAGAGGGCTTCGTTATACTAATGTCAGTAATTTCAATTGTGAAATATGTAACAACAGATAGGTAAGTATGTAGGTATTTACTTAAGGAATGTAAGGCTTGTTTTTGTAATCGTGTAAATTACAGTTTTATTTCATATTTTCCTACCGTCATTGTACAAAACTCGTGAGCTTTATAACCGTGTAAAATAACGCAGATTATCATTTTACAATATCTGTATTGCTCATATTATTTACGTTGAAACACGAGACGGGCAAACGTGATAAATATCGGACCGCCGCGTGGTTTTAATTATAGCCGTGCCAAAAATCACATTGCGTGTTATGCTATGCAGATTTTTCCTGGACCCTTTTTAAGACCAAATTGGGTATAAATATACTATCTACAAAGTTGATGAGATATTAAAATGATACATTTTTTATTTACATAATAATCTACATAACCTTAAAATTCATAACTTATAAATAAATATATATATTTTGTCAGGTTTACTTCAAATACCTAAATAATAATACGAAATAATAAGTGCATCCAAGTTGAATTTACTGAGAGCCATCGAACCCATTCAATAAATATCAAAAATCACACATTCTCTCGTTTTAATGAATAAAATATTATACATAGTAATATCCTCCACAAAGAAAAACAAAGGCCACTGAGTTTTTCACTGCAACTTAAAATTGCTTATGCTTATATGATTCATATGTTACAATAAATATAGCATTCTTTATTTATTTAGAGATTTATTGCTGTGACAATTACACACGCCGTAATCAGAGAGCTTGGGATTCACCTCGCCTGAATACAATACATGCCGACCTCCTTTTAAAATCTCCAGACGACTCGGAACGGGCCCGACTGCTCGCACTTTCTGCCCCCGAGTCTGGACACTGGCTCCATGCCCTCCCGTCTCGCCAGATCGGAACTGTCCTGGATCCTAGCACTCTCAGGATTGCTGTATGCCTGAGACTCGGCTGCAGCATTTGTATCCCCCACATTTGCGCCTGCGGCAAAAGCGTGGATCAGCTCGGACGTCATGGCCTTTCATGCGCAAAGAGTGCCGGCAGATTGTACCGCCACGGCACCATCAATAACCCGGTTCGCCGTGCGCTTTCTACCGTGTCTGTGCCTGCTACCTTGGAACCGGTGGGTATGGCCAGAGACGATGGAAAGCGTCCCGACGGAGCCACGTTGGTGCCGTGGAAGTTGGGTAGGGCTTTGGTGTGGGACGCAACGTGTGTTGACACGTTCGCGCAGTCCCACATCCAAGGCACACGAGCACAAGCCGGTGCTGCTGCTGACCAGGCCCAGGTTCTCAAGCGCCGCAAATACTCGTCGCTTTTAATCAACTACGAGTTTGCGGCGCTTGCAGTAGAAACTTTAGGTCCTTGGTCAGCAGACATGAAGACTTTTATGAGGGCCATGTCGTCCCGGCTGCACGACGCCTCTGGTGACCCAAGGGCTGGCGCTTACCTCGCACAAAGAATCTCCTTAGCGATTCAGCGAGGTAACGCCGCCAGTGTCATGGGCACCATGCCGCAGGCGGATCTTTTGGAAGGTATTTTCTTTTTATAGGTAGTTTGTTTAGGTATATTTAATTTTAGTGTAAGTTTTATCTTTATTTTTTCATTTTAGTTTAATTTGTAATTTATTTAAATCTGAAAGTTGTAATAAATTTTTAATAATATTCTAAATATAAAAATAAAAAACTGATTTAGATACGCTTAATAAACTTAAATAAAGGTGCAGTCACGAGATGGTCCTCATTTTGTGGAACAACTCAAATAGTTTTTTTTTAAGTTAATTTTTTTATGTAGTAAATGTACCTACATAAATTTAAATAGGTCCTTATTTTCTTTTGAGTACTATATTTAAGCTAGTTTGTCAGCGTGTCACTTAAAAAAAATACTTAGGGTATCTACATATTAAATTTACTTCATGCAATCCCAAAAGGTGAACAATATTATCAGGTATAGCGGAATAAAACTGAGTCAAGCCGCTTGCCACGGCAAGGGTTTCTTTACAGTATCACGGGGTACTAAAATCACCGCCTGCAATATGTTGGCTTCGGCAATTTTGTGTGTCGAAGGAAGCCGTAATAACGCGGAGGGTTCAAATAACTATTCCGGGTTGCGAGCTATAAGATTATGCAGCAATAGTGAAATGATGTGGTTAGAAGATATTAGTCAAGAAATCTAATAAAAAGGAAGTTCTTTAAAAATGTTTATAGACTAGTTGCAGGGCTGTAGGTATACACGGTGTTACGTCAGCATTCCGAAAGATTTTAATGCTGGATTCCTGTCCATATTTAGAGTCTTTAATGTTATATAAAATTTCCTGGATTCGGCTTGGTTTTAGAGATAATCAACCTTTTTTCGAAATAAGTTTTTCGACGTAACTCGTCATTTAACTTCTTTTGGATTACAATGCTGTGTTCTAATATTACCACACCTTTTGCCTGACAATCAAAAAATACGAATAGACTTGACAAAATAACCTCTACCTAAAAAAAAACAATTGAAATAAATAATTTAAACAAATTGTTGTTAATCATAAAAATCATAAAAAGTACTGGAAATGTCAAAAAGTATTCAAATCGGCCTAAAAAAAAGAAAAAAAATTTTTTTTTTGGTGGAATTGACATTAGGTCTCATAATATTTTTTGTTTATTTTGATGTCTAGAATGCATAGTTAAAATCTTTCGCAATGCTCGCGTAACACCGTGTATAGAGAAGTTTAAGTTTGTAACCGGGAAAATAAAGTAAACTCAAGCTGCATTTACGCCCCTATGAATAGTAAGTAGTTTATTAGTCTACCACCTGTTTACTCGAATTATAGAAAGATCTTGATTTTTTTTTACAATGTTGTTGTTTTGTTGAGCAGTTAAATCGTTAATTCAGTTTTAAATAATAAAAATGATTAACCTCGTAGTTACCGAAGGATTTAATAATAACCCAGAGCAATAATAACCCAGCTATTTATTAATGCTGATAGTTGCTTCAGAAACGTTGGTTGGTGGCTGTTGGCAGATTTATAATATCCAGATTAATATGACTTATCGCTTGGTCCAATCTTTACGCTACTCGAGTGGGTGTAATTATGCAACATATTATTTGTAGTAAAAACAAGTAATATAACTACTAACCTATAATATACTTCTAATAATTCTACTTTGCTGTGAGGGGGAAGGTTAACAAAATATAACAGTCTGGACCGTTATTAAAAAGACGTTGAAACTTGAAGGTGGCCAATTTCACTTATAAAAGGTAAATCTCCAGTTTTCCATGACATAATATACCTAAGTTTGCGACATGAATAATCAATGGGATTCTTTAGAAATATGCTGCAAGTAGCGGTGACAAGTTTAACTAATTTAATAAATAATAATATTTAAGTGGAAATTAAAACATTAAATTGACAATACGTCGTCGTCATCAGCCTCGCTCAGTCCACTGCTGGACGTAGGCCTCTCCTATTAACTATGCATATCGACTCATTAGGAGGTAAATGCCCATAATCGGCACGCTGGGCAAGCGGGTTGGCGATCGCAGTAGCGTGTAGGTACACTATGATGATGCTGCTGCCCATCATCAATCTTCTATAAAGAAATATTCATTAACACTATCCCTTATTCGACTCTTATGATACCCACGGTAAGATGTGGGGTGGTGACAAATGTATTCTTACTGCCGTCACCACACGTCCAGTTAACAATAACGTAAGCCTTTATTTCTGTAACTCTGCCTACCTACTCTTTATAGTTATTTAAGTGATGACGGTTGCTATCGATTTAAAATATTTATAGGCTTCACCCGCAGAATTTAAATATATTTGTCTCCAACTTTTATAGTGACGAATACATTTATATTGCAAAGCCGAAATAGCTTCGTATGCACGAATTAACGCGACCAATTTTATGCAGTCAGCATGTGATGACCATTTTCACGGGCGATAGCCTCGCGCCGCGGCATCGGCATACCAATACCTACGCAATTCAGTAAAATAGTGTTATAGTGGTACCCTTAGGCCGGTTAGATATGAATCCAACTTTTCTATTAAACGTTGTTTACAGGTATTGACAATACGGCCAATTTTCACGCTCCTTTATAACTATGGCCAGGACAGTCTTCATATTCGATTAGGTAATCACAACGAGAAATTCAGCCCTGCATGTCCTGCAGTCTTGGACTAGTAGTTAAAGAAAAAAACGAATAATAACCCGACATAAGCGTTTAGAAATTAAATAGGTACATTAAATATTAATAATTAACGAAACATTACAGTTAAAATGTCTGGCACAGACAAACAATTTTTTCTCTACAGTTCTGCTGCTCACTGCTATTTGGCTTCATATTTTTTAGTTTTAAACTTGTTATGTACCCTGAAACTTTTGAAACAATTAAATTGATTGCGGAATGATTGTTAGTAGACAAAGCATCCTATAATTCTTGGCTAAATGGTAATTGCGCCTACTAATTAAGATAATCTGCATTTAAATATTTTTATGACTCGGTTTATGCCGCCCACCAGTCCGCGGTCACTGTGGGTGAGAACAACGTTTAGTGGATGGAAATTTAATTCAATGACTACGGTTATTTCAACGGCGTTTATTTTTATACTTGCTTCGTATGTATACTATAAGTATCACATGATTGTATTGTATTCTCTTGTTGATACTAAATAGTTTTCCGTGTTCTCTTGGTGAAAATAGGTTACTAATACTGGCTAACATTACCTTTAAACGACGCTTAATAAACTTATGAAAAGGAGTTCACAACTTCACACCAAGGTGAACTGGAAAAATATTTACACCTGAAATGCTTAATAAGCGTATCTAAACAAGTGAGTTAAATTGTTTTGTTATTTAATTGTTACAAAAATAAACCAGATTTTTAAAAAGTAATGCTAATTTTTGATTGTAAAAAATGTAATACATAAAGTACGTATTTTTTAAGATGCAGTCAAAAAACCCTAAAGTAAAGGCGTTTTGGCATTGGTACGTAAAGGCCCTTATTTTCTCTTGAGGAGTATATTAATGATTGTACAACTTTAAATATCATAACAACGGTTTTTACATACATTTAAGACAACCTATCCTTAACAATTTCTGTGGACCGGCTCTTTTATTGTGTGTTCATTGATCTTGTAATAAATTTTGTTCAATATCAAATAACAGAAGGTTTTATTACCCATAAGAAGCGTTTTCAAGCCAGCCTGTATTATGAAACACTAGCATTTGGATTGCGACGGTGACAATTGTGGGTGTGAACAGTAAATGGTATTTTAGAGGTGTGAAAGACAGTACGAGCTGTGCAAGCACTCGTATTCAGCTTTTGTTCAGCACGGACCGCACATACTCGCCTGCAATTTACATGGCACTGCTGAATAACGGCTTAGTTGCGGTACGTGGGGCTGTATTGAAGTAATAATTTTGTTCAAATGTGCAGTAGAGCTATGAATAAAATTTACACTATAAATTTTCCCGGTTTATGGCAATCGTGAATTTTTAATGGTGCAAAATTTTAGATACTCAATCATTTATTGCTTCCACACAGTTTACAAGGTAGTATGTGAACATAAAGTTTTTACAGCTATTTAATTACTAAAACTTAGTGTGGACCCTCATGACAAACTTTGTCAATATCTTATAGGTCCCATAACTGCTAGAGACACAGCTATTTCTTTCAAGTAAGAGCAGTTATATCAAGTATATATAGGTAGTTATATTTTAGACATTATATACATACAAGCATAAATGCTGAAACCGAAAACACGGCAAGAGGGAAAATAAAGATTGTGGGCTTCACTTGCAGAATATATTTGTCTCTAACTTTTATAGTAACGTACATTTATATTGCAAAGCCGGAATAGCTTCGAGTTTGAGGATTGATACAAAATTGGTATCGAGAAATTACGTTAACGATCTTAGGTGCGAAAATATTTTTATGACACTTATGACATAACGTTAACCACTTTGGAATATGTCTGTTGTTGGAGCATTCCATGGGCTGTCCCGTACAAACGCGTGTATATTTCGATAATTTGAGTTTTCTTCCGAGCTATTACTTTACTTAGTTATTATATATTTGAGAAATTTTTGACTCCTCTAGTCATGAAAGAGAACTTCGATAAACCCACAATTTTGAGAAAAACCGTGTTCGTACGGGACATCGGTGGACTTTTTCTAAATGCACCTGTTGCATTAAATTGCGGGCTGAATTCATGTGTAAGGATATTTTTTTATTGTAATCCTAAGTGCCTATATCGAAATATAATGTCCAATAAATGGGATCCGCCTGTTTTACAGCCCTTATACTATTTTATGGGTTCCTATTATATTACCCACGTGTCGTAGCCGTAACGGCGTAGCTCGTAGCGGTCGTAGCGCCCGTAGCCGCGGGGACTCATTACCCGCCATCGTTAGCATAAGGCATTCTCCGCGCAGATGCGCTTTAAAAGAACTAAAAAGAACCGGATAATTAGTTTTTTCTATTGTTATCAAGAAAATAAATGAAAAAATGCATCTTTATGTACAGTAGCTTTTATTTTTCAGCCTAAATATACTTAACTGCTAAATCCTAACGAGTCTACATAAAATATAGTTGTGTTATCTTCAGACATCGTAAACTGCGATCGAAATTCATTGAAGTACTAAGGTTGTTACACAGTCAAGTCAAAGTCAAAAATTATTTTTCACTTCTCATGCTCTTAAAATGTTATTTTAGTCCCTGCATATCGGGACTAAAACTCTTTATTAATCTCTAGGGACTAAAGTAAAATTTTTTTAATTGACGTTGGAAACCCGTAAACAGCCACACTCACGGTGTTAAAGAATAAAGGATAGTCGCCATTTTCAGTGCTTGTGTATGGACCACTTTTGTGCATGCCGTGGATACAACCTCTAAACTTTTTTTTAATTGACTTTGGAAACCCCTAAGCAGCCATTTCTAGTGTTTATGATTTTTGAACGAACTGATATTGACATTGAAAATAACCTCAAAATGTCAATCGTGAAAAAATATTAAGGAGAATCGATTAATTTTCTTGATATAGGTACATGTATATTTAATACTTGTTTAATATATGATTAAGATTGAATCCAATTTATTACTTATTTTTTAATAACCAATTAGCTTCAAAATAGTTATGTAGTTAGCTCCAATTCGTTGGCTAAATATGCAAGTATTTAAAGCGTCATATTTCGAAAAAGGAATACAGATAAAAATTTAAACGCGGAACGAATTTGATTGCTTATTTTTTGTGTTTTTGTCCATAAGTAATATTGTTCAAATCGTAGTTATATAATTTACGATGTCACGTCATGCGATGAAGAAGTATTAACGCCTTACTCCAGAATAAAGAAGAATGCAAAAGAGGTGGTGCAAAATCTTTTACCGCCGAAATCTAGTGTAATATATTCAAAAGCGTATCAAACTTTTATGGATTGGAAAACTGGAAAGCAAATTAGGTAGGTACCAACATCATTTATGGAAGGCGTATTTCTGACATATTTTGATGAAAAATCTAAGAAGCTTAAAACCACACTGCAACTAAACCATATAACTTGAAAAAGTTTGCGAATTTATCGTAAAGTGGCCATGTTCCGAAGAAATCGGAAGTTTTGACATCGCAGAACATATAATTTTTTTGTTTCTTATTTATTCTTTCTGTTAATTAATACTGAGATTATGTAGAACGTAGTTTTTTCCTCGCATTCTAAGTGAAAAGTAGAGTGTTTAATTCGGGACTAAACAGCCATAATGACACTCGAACTACATCCACCCTCGCTACGCTCGGGTGGATAAATATCTCGTGTCATAATGGCCTGTTTTAGTCCCTCGTTGAACAATCTACTATATTGAGTAGGCGAATTGTCAGTTATGCTACTTATACATTTATATGGTGGAATGTGTTTATTTATCATTAATATTATTATAGTATTTAATTATACTTATCAATGTCTAGGTAACCTAGACACTGATAGGTGTAATCTATGATATTAAACTAAAACTTTTTGGAATTGATAAACATATTGTGTATAGATTTACGAGAGTATGCTCTTGTCATGATTGTCAATGTGACTCCGTAGCCAAGATTTACAGGTATGTCCTGCCCTGATTAATTGACAGCAAATACGCAATGCAACGTAACAGTCATCAAAATAGACTGCATATATAAAGGACTGTATTATTTCATTCATTTGGCACCCGATATATAATATTTCTTTAGTTATTTTGTTTGTCAGAAACGAAGTCATATTTTTCTATCTCGATAAAAATCTTCGGTTTGCGGGTTTACAATCAAGTTAGTTAAGTTTTTTTTTAAATAGCGATGCTGATTGTATTGTTTGCGTTGTTTCGCCATCGAATATGCGAAAATTATTACTCCAAGTGAAATTTATCCCAAGTGAAAAATTTGGAGAGTTTTTGAATAAAAATTGTAAATACAATACAAAAAAATACCATTTACTTAACTGTAATAATAACATTAAACT